>CM041644.1:43214921-43339145 GCA_023333625.1 Bothriochloa decipiens | reverse complement strand
ATATATATATATATATATATATATATATATATATATATATATATATATAGACACACACACACACACACTATGAATGAATGTTTTAGCGGCGCTTATTAACTTGTGTATAATTTGAACTATAAAAAAATTAGCTTGTGTATAATAGAACCTCTTCGTTGATACATGTGCTTTGCATACACATGCAGCAAAGAATATTGGATTCGAGAAGAGCCCTCTGGCTTACCTGGTGCTGAAAGCGCGCAATTATCTGATCCCGAGCGCATTCACAAGAGGAGTAACCTACGCATCGGCAGGAGCTGGGATTCTCGACTCCACTGTAAGTGACCAACGAGATTCACTCTCTATCTATATCATGGTGATTTGTTCACAAAGACATCATTACCTCTACTGCTAACCACTCTACTAGTAATTAACAAAGCAGCATGTGTGACTGTTGTGACGTGTATGCATGTGTGCCATATGCAGAATGCAGGAGGCAACATTCCACTGTCGCAGCAGGTGCAGCTCTTCGAGTCCACCAAGGCCGCCATGGAGTCCAAGGTGGGTCCACACGCCGTGACCCAGCTCCTCTCCAAGTCCTTCTTCCTCCTCGGCGTCGGCAGCAACGATTTCTTCGCCTTCGCCGCAGCTCTAGCGAAGCAGAACAAGACGGCGGCCAGCCAGAGCGAGGTCGCCGCCTTCTACGGCAGCCTCAACTCCAGCTACGCGTCCGCCATCACGGACCTCTACAAGCTGGGCGCCAGGAAGTTAGGCATCATCAACGTGGGCCCCATCGGGTGAGTGCCGATCGTGCGCGTGCTCAACGCCACCGGCGGGTGCGCCGACGGCATGAACCAGCTCGCCGCCGGCTTGGACGTCGTCCTCACGTCCCTCATGGCCAGGCTCGCCCAGAAGCTGCCGGGGCTCGCCTACTCCATCGCCGACTCCTTCGGCTTCGCCGCGCGCACCGACCCGCTGGCGCTAGGGTTCGTGAGCCAGGACAGCGCGTGCTGCGGCGGCGGCCGGCTCGGCGCGGAGGCGGACTGCCTGCCTGGCGCCAAGCTCTGCGCCGACCGTGACCGATTCCTCTTCTGGGAACGCGTGCACCCTTCCCAGCGCGCCGCATTGCTCAGCGCCCAGGCCTACTACGACGGCCCGGCGGAGTTCACTAGTCTTATCAACTTCAAGCAGCTGGCTGACAAGAACTAGCAGATATTTCAAATTCATCAGCTACATTGAGTTTTTTTACTGTTGCAAGTAATTAGGTTACATGCTCAGATGGTTATTGTTTTGTTTGGTGGGTGAGAAGGGGTGTCATAAATCTTGTATCTCTTATATATATACATATATAAATTTAGTCAAGAGTAAAATCCACCATGAGTCCATCAACTTGTGACTCTATGTCACCTTAGTCCATCAACTCTGAAAGTATATTCTTGAGTTTCAAAATCTTGTTAAGTGGTGCATAAATAGTCCATACCTTTTGTTTCGCGAATAGATCTGACATGGCACACCATATCATTAGCCAACGTGGCGTTTTTGTCAAGTGAGGGCTGAGTTGCCCTTTTTTGCCAATACCCCCCTCTCTTTCTTTCCCTCTCCCACTCCACCCTACTCTGGCTCGCAGACGAGCGCAGGCAGCCCACCGCCACCATAGCACGTAGGTGCGTGAGCAGGTGGATGTGGGAGCATGGGCGAGTCAGCGGCACTACTGGTGTTGAAGATGAGGGCAGCGGCTTGAACTGGCGTCAATGTGTCATTCCAATTGCTCCGGTGCTCCAATCATAAATAGAGAAGCAGATAAGTTCCATGGCATCAAGGTGAAGCTAGATCAAGCAAGAAGAGGGAGAGGGAAGCACATGAACGACATGGCATAGCGCGGAGCATCACGGCAGTTATGGTGGATAGAAATGACGTGTGTGGCCTATTCTGGTCAAGAGAACTGCCACGACTTGATCCAAATAGAGAACAAGGATGAGGCGGATCCAACTGTGAAAGGAATCGGACAGAGGCGGCTTGACAATGACGAATTTTGTTGGCGGAAGGAGCATGTCGATGGTGGAGCAAAAAACAGGAAGGAGAAGCATGCACTATGCAGTCCAAGGCATGGTAGGAGGGGCTCGGCAGCACGCAATTGTCATCACCATCTATATAGGCCATTGGTGCCGCCCTAGCCGCGACTCATCGCCCTCCATAGTAGCAACAACATTGCGCCACCATCCATAGTGGGTGCATGTCGAGCATGGTAGGCATGGCGGGTTCTCGTCGATGTTGCAACGAGGATGTTGGCCATGGTTGATGTTAGCCTAGGGCCAGGGCGCATGCTTCAACGTACAGAAGACAGATGAGCACCACATGCTGTGGTGGCCATGGCAAGGGCCTTGTGCTCGCTAGTGGTTGGGTAGGGCCTTGTGCTCGCTACTGGTGGTCATGGCAAGGGCATAACTTGCTAGAAGGGCCTCACCCATCACTGATGATGGACTTGTTCTAGGGTATTTTAGGCAAAGCGGCACGGACAAGCAAGGTGATAAGTGGACAAGTATATTATCCGTGTCAGATCTATTCATGAAACGAAGAGGTATGGACTATTTATGCACCACTAAACAAGGCTTTAGATCCCAAAAAGCACTTTCAAAGTTGATGGAACAAAGTGACATATACGCGACGCACAAGTTGATGGACTAATGGTGCATTTTACTATTTAGTCAAACTTACAAACGTTTGACTTAAGACAACTTTAATAGTTGATTTATTCAAAGATGTAGGGAGTATATCGATTCTAGTCCCTACTTTCTGAGCATGCAAAACCACCCTTAAAAAATATGTGCAACATTATGCCTCCTCCTGTGACCCTTCTCATGGTTCCATGGTATTGTAGTCTCCTAGTGGCAACGAAGCTTGACATAATTCCAAAGGGGCCAAATTTAGACACTAAATCTAAAACTCACTCTATTTAAAATGTTTTGTTAGAATGTAAGAGGTGAAGTTTAGTGGTCACTTGGATGATTTCTAATGGCATGGGGAGCATGGGACACCTTTGTCCATAACAAATCATTACCTCTCTTGGCCCTTTCTCATCATCTTTTCCAATCTATTTCCATTGGGGGGGCAAGTTGTAACACTCTGGTGTTAAGCATGCATAATCATTCGCATTCTTAAGCATAAGCATCATTATGCATAGCATTGATGAAAAGTTTGATTGTCATTTCATGTATCATGCTTGATTATTCGAATTTTGCTTGCCTTTCACATGAATTGAATATGTGGTATGAGTGTTTAGTGTTTGATGACCCCTAAGGTAACCTAGACATAATTAGGACACCAAATGAACCTAGGTTTATGTTCATGGTTTTGGCTAATTAAGCTTTGTTGTCATGGTTGACCAAGGAGGACCATTAAAGTAGTTTTGTTTGACTGAATTGAAAATGATAGCTAGAGTGCTTGCATGTGTGTGAGCCCTAAATGAAGTTTGTAGAGAATTTTATAAGGAACAAAAGTTGTTTTTACCACTTTTCATGAAAATGCTTGGAAGGTGTTCAAAAATGTTGAAAAAGGGCAGATTTGGGGGCTGATTTTCCATTTTGGGAATTTTTAAAAGGTATTTTATTTGGATTTTTGTATTTCAAAATCTAGGCAGAATCTGGTAAAACTTCTTAAAGATGAAATGTTCTACTCTTCAAAAGCTACATTTCATCTATTTTGAGATTTTGCTAATTCGACTTAGTTTAAGAGTTATTAAGCAGCAAAGTTTGTTTTATATTCATGAAAACAGCTTTTCGGTGACGGTTGTTTCCTGGCCGTCAGGGAAATCCCCGACCAGGAAAGCGTCGTGGCCGCCCGCGGCAGCATGCGTCGGCCGCGTGGTGCCCAAGCACTACTGAGGCCGGGCTGTTTTGGCCGCGTGGGGCGTCGTCCGAACGCGCCCACTCCTTCACTCGCCCGCGCCCTCACTCTCTCCCCTCGTCCCCTCTCATTTTCCTCTCTGCTCGCCGCCGCGTCGCCCGAGCTCGTCTCGCCGCCGCCCGAAAATTCGTCGCCGTCAGCCGCGCATCCTCTCGATTGACCCCGTAATCGAGTGCGCCCGAGTCCGCTCCACCTTCCTCTACCCTCGTCTCGGCCTTTTGCTTCGAGGTATAACCGAATCGCATCATCTTCTCTCCGGGCCGCCATTGCCGCACCTCGGCTTCACCGTGTTCTCGTCGCTCGGGCCATCCTCTCTAGCCATTAGGGTGCGAATCAGACGCGTTGTGGTGGATAGCTGCTAGGACGATGGTCAATGACGCCGATTAGGGTTCCTTCGCCGGGAATTTGGCCGCGCCGCCGTGCGGTTGGTCGCCGGTCCGCCACGCACGTGGCCGAGCCACCTCGGCCGTGCCCCTGTCCGCGTTAGCTGCTCAATAGAAGCGCGTTGACCTGCTTTTCTTTTCCCTCCGGTCGGTGGCGCCGGAGAGCCGCCGTGTCGGCCGGCGAAGCCGCGCCGGCGACCCCCCCTACCTTTCCCCGAATGAGGACCTTCGTCCTGGAATTCAAGAAAAACTAGGGTTCTCGGTGTAAGATTGCCAGACACAGAGATTTACCGGTTAGGGCTCGGTTAGTTTCTGGAATCTTCAGGGTCCCCGGTGTAAAGTGCCTTTTCCTTTTTCTTTTCCAGAATAGATTTCAGATTTTGTTTAAAGCTTTGGAAATTCATAACTTGCTCATTTTTCATCCAAATGAGTTGGTTCAACTTGCAGTATTTTTCATATGAGATGATCTATGCATGAAAAATATGAAATATGGAATTTGTGAAACTTTTCTGTATAGCTTTATTTATCTCTATTAATTACTTTTATCTTAGGAAATGCATAACTAATTCTCTGTTGCTCAGAAAAATGTGAGATCAAGTTTATTAGTCTTCTTATATCATGCTCTATCTGTGAAAAATATTATTAGGCTATATCATATGTAAATTTTGCTATGTCTAGTTATGGTGCCTATTTTCATGTGATGATAAATAATTCATAATAAATAATGTATAAGGAATTTGTGTATGAAACTTTTTGGAGAGTGTTTTTATGTCAATCTAGAGCTAATTATGTTCTGAGATCTGTTGGTTGATATACTTTTATGTACAAAGTATTTTATGCCCCTGAAATTGTGCTGCCTTGTCATTTTTGTGCAGGATAAAGTACTTACTGTTTTGACTTGAAATTTTTATGGTAGTCTTTATTTGGTATGATTAAGCTTCTGTAATTTTTACAGAATTTTCTAAGTAGTATAAAGTCATGTTGTAGTTATACCCTGATTTCTTTTATTTATAAATAATGCTTTAGAGTTATCATTTCATGTGTGTAAAAATGCTTTTTATGCTATTCATGATATGTATGATCTTCTATTGGTTTTAGTTCAGTAGAGTATAGTGTGCAAAACAATGGTTGTTTATAATTCCTTATAGTGTGCGAGTAAATTGTAATGCGAGGCCTATTTGGAGATTTGTCGGTAGAAGAGAATGCAGATGACATGTGCTTATCATACATGTTTTTAAATATCATATCATTCATCTTAGCTGAGCATTCATTTACCATCACCATCAGCATTGTATTTATATGTATGCACGGTATTCATACGCACTATGCATCATACAGGATCGTCAGAGCTCGAGACGGTAGTTTCCGGAGCACCAGGAGAGGAAGGCCAACACGAAGCTTTGGTTCGGGAAGCAGCAGCAGAAGAGGATCCTGAAGCTGATCTTCCGAGTGTCCCGACCACCAGCCAAGCGCTTTCCTGAAAGGCAAGCCCCGGAGCATTCTCCCTGTGGTTTGTAAAGTATCTAACTTGAGTCCTTTACTTGTTTGTTGCATTAAGTTATAGGTGTTATTTTATACCGTTGCTGCATTACTTATATTCCTTGCCACTGTTTATACTTCAACCCTGTTAGGTGCAGGTACGAATATATGCTTAGCCCTGCTTAACTAGATCGGTAGAAGTCGGGTGATTTCCTGTCATCCGCGAGTTATAGGTGATAACTTGGAATGGTTGAATACATTGTTATCTTGGATAACCATGTGGAGATAATAAATCGAGACCGGGCGGGATTGGAGTTGAGAATAAACTGGAGGTTCAATGTGGTTTATCCCGTCTATGTCGAACTAGGACCCCGTCCGTTGTACGTCCTCAAGTCATATTGAATTTATGCCTCACATTTAGCTGGAAGGATAAGTCGTTTCGACCGCGAAGCCTAATTTTGATTTGGGCCGGGAGTCGACCTGCTGTACGCATCGCATTGGTGAAGATGGGGGACCACGGGTTACGCAGTTGTAAGGCCTGAATATAGCATGGTGCGCCCTGCTGGCAGCCGGACGGTGCCCGGATGTGATGGTACCTGTTGATTTCGCGTTTTCCTAAATTGGATGTCGGTGACCTGTAGCTCACCGTGGCTGGTGAGTGTGGTTTGTGTGAGGAGTACCCGCCAGCTGGTTAGTAATCGATTATAATCGCCATCGTTCCTGGACAGTGAACACTTGACTTGAGCAGCGGCATCGTAGTAAGAACTTGAACAAGAGATGAGATGGTTGAGCCGTTGGGACTGAAGGATACTCAACCGGAATTGGTTACTTTCTGTTGAATAATTATTACCATGCTTGTTTAGTACAGGTGCTAATGTAGCATGATAAGGTTAATCAGATTAAAATACATTGCTAGAAGGTTCTTATTAATTGTTCCTTAATGCAAGCTTTTTCGCAATTAAATGAGTCAGCTATCCTACTTATACAGCCTTGCATACTCCTTGGAGTCACTTTATTTTAGTTTATGACGGGTAAGTCTAGCTGAGTACATCCTCGTACTCAGGGTTTTATTTCCCATATTTTTGCAGATGGTGAGATGTTTTATGGTTATTGTCAGAACTGTTTCTATCCCGCCTTGGGAGATGATTAGACCTTGGGCATGGTCACTCTTCTCGACTTGATGCTTTTGCTGGATGTGGACCAAGGACCTGGCACTGTATTTGAACTAAATGCGTGTGTGGCTTTAAACTAAATCGCTTCCGCTTTTATTTGAAATTGAACTGGTTTGTAATAACTCTATTCCGTACTCCGATGATGTTTTAAACTATGTGCGAACTGTGTACTTGTGAATGGAATCGCTAAACTATTACGATCTTGGTCGTGCCGGAAAAGTTTGAAATCCTTCGAGATTTCACGGACTACCGGGTTTATTAGGTCTCAATCATATGATTTGCTGAATTAATGGCGAATTATGTGCTTGTGCTCTAATAAATTGGTCGGTTCTGTCACACAAGTTTAGAAACTTCAAGGTGGCTAGGGATATGGCCCGAGCTCTTCTTCCCTTTTCTAACCTATGGAACTAGAATCTCAAGATTGAAGTAGGGCAACACCACGGTGAGCGCAGTTGGCCGATGGATCATCAGTGGTCGTGCTTCTGATGGTGGCATATGTTTAGGGTGGGATTAGGAAAATATCAAGGTATTGGTTAATAACTAGCGACAGGCATAGTATGTCGTATAAGTAGCAGCAACCACCTTCTTCCACCTTGGGACACACTTCTACCCACAAAAAAAGGGTTGGGAGGCCTTAGGCTCCTCCCAAAATTTCTCTACTAAGGGGGAGGGGGGGGAGGGGGTTTGATCTCAATTACATTGGTGGAGGGATTGCAGAAGGTAAAAAAATGCTATTACAATCCTTTAATTGAAGTTTTAATGGTTGGTTAGTGAGTAATTAGAGTTTTGCTTTCCTCTCTCCTCCATGGTTCTTGAGTTTTGTATGTAGCAAGATCCTAGTTTTGAAGCTATTAGTGTAAATTAATTAGTTAGATAAATGAGCTTACACCGTTTATTACTCGATATTGCTTGATTTTAGCATAGATTACACCTTGGGTAAAATAATAATTGTTTCTAATTGTTTTCTTTGAAATTGTATATTTGAATGATTTAATATAAATATTCTAAATATGTATGCATTAATAGCCAATTAATTAATTATCCTCTAGCATGGAGTATATACAATTATTAGTAGCAACAAATTTTAACTACCCCAATAGTGCAAACTGGATAGCAATGCGTTAGTTGCAGAGAAAGAGAAAATCTGAGCTTACAAATTAAGGAAAGAGGCCCTTAAGATTGCGGCATTCATTGCCCTATCTTTAAAAAATCAACAACATAACGATGCTATATACATACCATAAAACTTCAAGTAAGTTGGACTCTATACTTAAATTTTTGTTCAATATATTTTGTTGGATGCAAAAGAGCTTATCTGTTTCTTCTATGATTAAATTCATGCATCAACCACTGAATTTGTATATACGTCGCACTCCATCTTAGCATGGCATGGCTCTATAGTTCAACAGATTTTGCACTAGAGACATACAAAGACTTCATAGCGATTCTCAAGACGTATAGATAATGACAATCCTCATTACCTTATATGTTTATCATGATTCACTATTGGATACTAACATGTTGCATTTGCTATAATCATTCGAGCAGGGCATTCAGGCACTATGTCCTTGAACATAAGGGAATTCATCATTCAAAAAAGGAAGGAAAGGTTGTATGTCAAAACTCTATGTCCGGCAAGTGTAGTTTACTTTAGTACTTCATTATGTGGCTATCAATAGCATCACTTAACATGTTCATATCCGGAACACAAACATAGCGCCCCAAGTAGAAGTCTGGGAGTGTACATTGTGGATATTACGTATGTGCTATTGTGCTATCATGAGTGGTATCGGTCATACAGGAGACACCCCTGTCTGGTAAGTTTGAACTTCTTCTCTCATAGTATGAAAAGGTTGAATATGTTATGAAATACTAAACCTAAACTTGTTTCCTTGTAGTGGAAGGAAGAGAAAGGCATGCCAAGGGGCCCATATAAGGATGACGAACTCTTAGAGATCGTTGGCAACCTTTGCGACTTCATATTGAACCAGATTCAGAGGCACTTACCATCACCTAGCTTCCGACTTAGGTAGTAATCCTCAGTACCAACAACTTCATGAGACTGAAAGGCGAGCTCTAGAATAATGTGTATGCAATTTGACATTCGTCTTAACTTGTGGAACGGTATGGACTTTGGAACAGTTTGGACTTGTGAATTATGCATATGCAATGATGGATTTGTGAATTGGACTTGTAACGGTGGTTTATATAATGCTCTTGTGTTTGTTAATGTATATATGTATATATGTGAATTTGGATGAGCTTATAAACTTCAACAAGAAAAAAGAAAAAAAACAACAAGATGAGCTTTGTTTGGATTTAGCGTGCTGTTATTATTGCTTGCCGGTTGGCGTTTTCTTCGTGTTGTGTGGGTGAGGAGACCTTTTTCTGCCTATCTGTACACATCTTTTTCCCGCCTGCGACGGATGACTCTAGTGCATGTACATGCATGATATTGTTCCTTGCGGCTACCTTTTGCAAAAGCTTATGCTCGTTCCTGCTGCCTCCTGCCAAGGTAGGTGCTCCTTGCATCTTTTTACATTCACGTTTTCTCGTGTCCTTCCTCTCTCTGTCTTAGAACAAATAAACGTTACTTTTCTCTGTCCCTACTCTCTATATCTTCTATCTACGATCTATATCTATATCTATCTATATATCTAGGGATTTTAATATTTTTATCCTACTTCAAAATCTAATGATGATTTTACCTCTATTATTTTAATTTATGATTTTGTCTTTCGTTACTAACAACTAAATGCGTTTTTATCTCTGATCTTTGCGATTTTGCCCCTATTTTGATCATTGATCGTGGACAAAATCACATTAACTTACTCGTAAAGAGATTAAAATCACGAAGTTAAACGTATAGCGTTTTCATCCACCCGGCTAATCACCGCGTGGCTGTGATCCATGACTTGCCCGGCAAAACAACGCACCCTTCTTTCGGGTCTTTTCCATGTACGGATTCATATGCATGCATGTGCACCTGGCACTCCAAGATAATCCGCGGTGTAGTCTCTTTTCTTTCTAGTAAATCTGGTATAAGCATAAACCATGGAATGTAAAAAGATCAACACTCAACAATCAAGGAAAAATATTAACGTCTACCAATAGGATTGCACGACGTCATTGCCATTTATTTTATCTGCATTCATGTGCACGACCACGTCGACCATGCTGACGTCACATACGCCGGATAATTGGACGTTTGATAAATGCGCTCAGCTGCCCAGGATGCGGTCCACGACTAGCTAGGGCCAGCCCTATGGTTCCTGGGGCTTGAGCGTGCCGCCGGAGCCCGGCCAGAGCTTCTCACCCACGACAGCAGGAGCGCGCGCCCGTCAGCTAGCACTCAGCAAGATACCACTGTTGGCCATGAGAGCAAGGTCTCCATGCCATTCGAGAGTTAGCTAGCCACTCCAGCATTCAGGATCTGTAGGTGCTCGCTCCGTCCTCATTCATTTTTTTATATATTCTGTCAGGTGAATTCCTGATTTTTTTATATGTTCTGTCGGGTATCTTGTCTTAATTTTACAATTACTGCCGCTAAAGCATATGGCCTAAGACCGGGCTACGATGAAAAATCTTATGCTAAGCAGGGGGTAATTAGCTACACATGGCATCACTTAAATGATTTTGTTTCAGGGATTCTTATTTCTGCAAAAAAAAAGGAAAGGTCCATCAATTAATTTACTTAGAAATATGAGGATACATGCGTCTGCTCATCAAACTTATTGAATAGAATCAAACATATCAAGGCTTTTGAATTTTATGCCTCCTTTGGCTCACAGGTGAAACAAAGAAAAACGGTAGGAATCCAACGTTCGTAGGAAAGAAATAGGAAAGAAAGCAGCCCCATTCCTCTGGAACCGTTCCTTTCCTTTCCTTTGTCTATTTTTTCCTTCGCCTATTTTTTCTCCGTTCGCGACTCGCTCCCCCATTCGCTACTCCCCATCTGGCCATGACTCGCTCCACCATCCACTCCTCACCCTCCTCGCCCGGTGATGGTGGTGGAGCGCGTGGTGCCCATGGCAACCGCGGCCTCCCCATCCCCGGCCGCTAGGCGGCTGCTCCCCTCCCTCATTGCCAGCCGTCTCTCATGCGGCTCCCTTCGAGGCCGACAGGCCGATCCGGCGCGCCGTGCACGTTGCCGCGTCGGGGGACGAGGGGAATGAGGTTTAGGGCGGTGGTGTCAGGCGGGCTTCACCGGCGGACGGTGCCGGGCGGAGCTTCACCGACGGACAGTGCTCGGCCTCAGCTCGGACGGCCGCGCTCGCCAGAGAGGGAGCTCGCCCACCACTCCCGCGTTCTTGGGCTTCGTGGTGGCCTGCTGCAAGGACCAAGGAGGCGGACGTCTGTGCGCCGAGATGCCGCTGGCGATGGCAAGGAGGCCACGGCGGCGGCGGAGGACGCAAGCCAGTGTGGGAACATGAAGTCTCACCGGATTTTTTGCCTCCTGCGTGTACAGTGAGAACAAATCCTTTCCTCCATTGTTTTCCTTCGGAATCTTTCCCTTGAACCAAAGGGCCGATGACGTCAGCCATTCCTGTGGAACTCGTTCCTCCACTTTTCATGTGTTTTGCCCGGGATCCAAAGGAGCCCTTAGAATGAATCTAAGGTATTCAATTTTATTTGTTTTTAGTTACCACCGAGAAGACTCAAAAGGTCAGATTTGTTGCATAAACAAATATAAATGCCCTTTGTATGATAATCTTTTAGAATACATATGTTTTATATATTTTGTATTTTATATGCACATATGACTAGCGAACTTGGTGTCGTCGTTGTTCTATATATCATCAACATAAAAGGCTACTCTCCACACTCCGGTTTTGTCATCATCAAATGTCCATGTTGACCTCTCGACTATAGCTGCTCGGCTAGTGTTCAGATGCATGGTTAGGAATTGTTTTGTTCCCGTTCAGGTGGTCCGAAAATTGTTTCGTTCTCATTGCAACACATGGGTATGATCCTAGTATACATAGATAGAAAAATCAAATTGTATCAATTCTAACCAAGAACTATCAAGAAATATATAAAACATAGAACTTGTTTCAGTAGATTTCTATTTGACGGCTTAATATACTCTAGCATCAATAAATTAAGCATATTAAACTGTTTGGTAAAGCTTCTCCATGGTGTCTTCTCGTCAACAAGACAAGCCCATGTTTCTCCACACGTACAGTTCCACGATATGCGTGCTTGAGACAAAGTGAACTCCAGCATGCTTATATATATATATATATATATATATAGAGGTCAATATAATCTCTGTCCCAGATCATATATATGCTCCATTGCCCAAATTCTACTACTCCTATGTGCCGACAGTTCTTTCTTATTCGATGCACATCCTAAATCAAAAGTGGGGCATGGCAACCTTTTAGATTGTCGACCGTACCAGTGTTCCCTTTGGTACCAACTCTTGTCCTTACCCTCTTGTTTAACTTAGACCAGTAGATATGATCGGCACATTATTGCGCTATATACAATGGTGCAGCTCAATGTTGGACAAAGCAATGGCACGCACGGTCTTGCCCTATCTGAATTATTCTCCGTTCTCGCCAAAGCACAGATTAAGGTTCTATAGGTACACCACCTGCATCTCAAATTCAAAATGCAAAATGAGCTCCGTTTGGTATGGCTCCTCACCGGTTCCAGCCCCGACTCCTCCTGAGGAGCGGCTAGCCATACCAAATGGTTTTGTATGAGCCTTTTAATTTGGAGCTGTTTCTCATTGTTGGTTATGCCAATGAAAGATGGTCATGCTAATCAAAGATATAGAGTTTTGAGTCACCAACAGATAGTCCCCACCTCTACCATCAACTCGATCGAGCCTATCAGAATCACCTATGGATTGTGAAATCTATACATGTTAAGAAAAAAAAAAATCCGCAGCTGATCCAAACAACAGCCCTGATTATTCTTGGGTGGATTATTTATTATACTTATAATCCGATGCATTGTCGACTCGACTATTTTTTGATGAGAGTATGAACACACAACCAAACCGTCCAACGACCTAAAATCCAATAATCTTTAACAAGGAATTTTATAATGTATAACCACTATATATCCATATTTTGATATTATAATCGGTATGAGATCCAACCAGACCTCCCAAGTCATGTGACACCAGCTAACAGATGAACTGACGCACGGCTCGGCCGCCAGTTCAACAATGTTTGTCTGATAGTTTTTTTTTTCTAATAAATAAATACATATATGTTAGACTCCTGGAGTGTGCTGGTAGGTCTAAAGCACGCGGCGCCTGTGCCCTCTCCTGCATGCATGCTCTGCTCACTGCACTGCACTGCACTGCAAGCTGCACCTTTTATCATCATAAACCAGGAGGACCCAGGAGTAGTAGCATTTGTTTAATTAGTCCAAGTAAAGCACCAACCAGCTCTGATGAATGGTGATTTACCCATGGACAAATTAATGCCTTGGAAGCAGGTAAAGACAAACAAATGATTTGGGAGGGAAAAAGGTAGAGGGAAAGCAGCTATCCAGCACTTCTCTGTCTAGTGTATTGTGTGTGTGTGTGTGTACTTGGCCTTCTCTGCCAGCCTTCTGTCTAGTGTATTGTGTGTGTGCGTGCGCGCGCGCGCGTACCAGGTCCTCCTCATTTCAGAGTTCAGACTTCCAACTAGGGAGAAGCTTTGGTTTGTCTTTATCATGCCACAAATTGCATACAGTACTTAGTACTAGTTCCAGATCCCTAATGTATGTAGCATGAGCTTTACCACAAATCACATTCATCAGGCCTAGGTGAACTGGTTGTATATACAAACAGGATCAAATCGTTGTGTGTGTGCATGTGCAAATGTCTACATGCATGATCGTTCAGTTGCAACTTCTTTTGTACCTGCAGTTGCACTTGAAGGATTAGGTGTTCTCAACAACTCAAACTGCAGGAAGCCTTGCAAGGTTCTTGACAGAAAGATTAGGATGCCAGACAAATTAAAAGCGCCGACTGATGTAGAAATACAGTGCCAATCAATCAACACACATCATGCATGGAGACATTGGGCAAAGGCAGGCTTCAATTGCAGAAATAATGATATGATATTGTCCTAGTGTAGTAGTAGCGTGGAAAGGAAGAAGATCGAGGACGACGGTGATGACTCCAACTCAATATAGTTTGTATAGAAAGTGAGGTGATGAAGATGCAACCAAGCAACATTTGGGCACTTGTGAGGGCGCCAAGAGAAGAGAAAGATCACCTTTGGTGGGGGTGAATGACTGGCAAATTAAAAGTCGATCGTTTAGTGGCAACATGCACTTTGTCTTGACTTTTCTTTCTATCCTTGTCTCATTTCATAAGTACTCCAACGTCCAAAGGCAAACAAAAAGATACCTCACTCTACTCCAGCGTCCAGGGGCAACTTGCCAAAACAAATGTTGCTACAGCTAGCTCGTGTCATGTGTCGTGTGTAGCGGTACCACCACCGAGAAGATGGAGAAGGCGCCATGGTCCATGGAGAGGGGGGCAGGCCGGGTCCTTTGAGGCTTTGAGGCAGGCGTCTAAGTCTTTGGAGGAAAGCGATCCATGCATCGTTCACGCTCTGCCATCGAGCTGAGGTCAAAGCCTACAAGAGTCCAAGCAGGAGACTACGAGCAAAGCCCTTTGCAAATCCGGATGGTTTCCCTTTGCAAATACGGCTCATCTAGCGCCCTGCTTCATCTTTTGTTTACACGTTGCTTTAGCTTTGATCCATCCTTGTTGTCTACCACAGACCACATGGTCACATGGACATGCTAGTGTACCTATTGTGTTCTTCGTAGATTGCAAGCGACGTCGTCGTCTCTGTCTCTTCTCTATGTGCTCTTTCACATGCAATGCAAATCAATGGCCGATTCCCAAGACCCAAGTCAAACGCAAAGCTCAATTTGCAGGTCATCTCTTTTTTTTTTTTTTCCTAGTTAGCTTTGCTTTCCTACCGCTAGCAGTAAGCTTTGCCCACCTCTAGATTTGGCAATAATAATCACCAAGATACTCAATCATTGCCACCACCATACCATGGATAGGAAGTGGATCCATCTTCCCCAACATTTTCCCACTTTGCCTGCTTTGTGCCTTTGCAAAAAAGAAAAAAAAAACACAAAAATGGTTTCTCTCTCATCTCTCTCATGCGTACCAGTACTAGGCGCTATAGTACACGTCGCTCCGTTTGTCTTCTCTACGTAGCTCCCCTTGTAGCTCTTTATACGTTGTTTCTCGTTCTCTCTCTACAACTTTTCCTCTTTGTGTTAACATTGCCGCCATTGCTTTTTCTTTGGACGTATGCTTGCTTTGCTGTGGTTGGACATTCTGGGTTGGTTCGAGAGAAGTCAAAAGTCCAAGTTCAACGCCACCTCATCTCACACGTCAGGTGTGCAACAGGCGTGACGACTCATCAACCAAGGTTTTATTTTATTTTTTTCCATTGCTTTCCCGGGAGCCTCTTGTCAACTCAACACTCAATAACTACTACTTCAATTAGATTAAAAGCACAATATATATATATATATTATTAAACCCTCTTATGTTTAATTTTTTTTATTTGATCATCAACATAAAAAATAATTTCTCCAGTAGATTGACTAGGTAAAAAAAATTGATGTCCACACGCTTCAAAATAAGGCGAGGACTTATCCAAGATTTCAGAACTTGTGAGCAATCCAGGCGCAATCATGTGTTTGATCTTAGTACAATCATATTGACAAAGCACTAATGACACAAGCTAGAAACATTTCCCCCTCGTGTGTCATAATTTTAGTTTCCCTGGTGTACTGTACGTACTGATAGCGGTCCAGAGAGAGGAGAGAGAGGAGGGAAATGAAATCGACGCGACTGCTGCTACAGCACAGTCAGGACAAAGCCTGCCATTGCCCTTCCAAGCAAGCAAATGCCAAGAACCAACAAGAACATGCTGGCACTAGCAAATGCCAAGAAACAACAAGAACATGCTAGAATTACTACAACTGCCATAATAATAATCTTAATAAAATCTCGTCGGCAAAATTATCATCTTCCACCTCCAGCTCAGTTGAACGAGAACCATCATTGCAAAATGTGCTGCCATAAGCATGCAAACATTACATCTTTTTCTTCTTCTTAGCTTCTTGCCTTGCCCCCAATCTCTCACGGCAATGGTTCTCGCCTCATCTCCCCTTTACCTCCACCGCCGCCACCCGAGCGGGGTTCTCGATCGCCATAGGCACCGTTCCGGCACGGTGCGTCACGCGGCGCAGGTGGACGGCCAGGCGTCGCGGCTCTCCTCGTCGGGGGGAAGCGGATGCGGGACCGGGGGCGCCGCCGCAGCGCGCTGGCGCTTGGGGGGCTCCGGGGAGGACGACACGGACACGGGCGCCGACGATGCCCATGTCGAGCTCTCGCAGCTGAAGCAGGACAGCGCGCCGATCACGCCGCTCGGGCTCAGCGGCGGCGAGTACATCCGCGCCGCCGCGTGCTTGCGCTTATTCCCATCGCAGGCGAGGAAGCTCATGCCCGTCACCTCGGAGATGATCTTGGCGCACTCCGCGGTCTCGTCCTGCGACGCGTCCAGCGGCTGGCCGGTAAGCAACAAGGATTGATTATATGCTGATGCAATGCAATGGCATTGTGCTGCGCTGACCTCGGGGGCATTGATGAGCGCCAGGAGCTCCGAGTCGCCGTCGCCGTCGCCGGCTGTGGTCAGCAACGCAGCGGCGGCCCACGCCGAAGGCCGGTGCCGAGGCCACCTCCAATCTGCCAACATACATAAAAAATGTCTGGCTCGGAAATGCATCTACACTACACTAGGAACGAGAGAACGATGAAGAAGCGCACGCACCGGCCATGACCGCCAGCAGGACGCCCTCACAGTTGCGCAGGCGCATCGCCGCGTCGGCGAGGACGGGCTGGAGGTAGGAGAAGGGCGTGACAGGGTGCATCCGCCACCCAAGCGCGGAGAGCACGAGCAGCTCCATCCGGCACACAGTCTTGGCCTCGAACACGCACGGCTCCACGGCGTCGGCGTCGGCGCCTAGCTGGAGGTCCGGAAGCAGCGGCACGCGCGTCTCCTCGATCTTGGCGGCGAGCGCGACGCAGGCAACGGCGGCGAGGCGCGCCATCCAGGGCTGGTCGGCGCCGAGCCGGAGCGCGCCCCCGGGGAGGAAGCAGCGGTCGAGGTAGGCGGCGGCGAGCGCGGCGGTGAGCGCGGAGAAGCCCAGCCGCGCCGCGGCGCGCGACGCCCAGCCGACCGCGGCCTCCCGGCCCGCCGGGCCGCCGTACCCGTCCTCCTCCCCATCGCTCGCGGACGCCACCACCACCCGCTCCTCCTTGGCGCGGAGCGCCTCGAACAGCGCCGGCAGCTCGTCGTCAAGAGCCGCCGGCTGCTGATGGTCCGGCCACTGCTCGTCCGCCGCACCCTCGCCGGGTTCTTCGTGGTACAGATCGAGGTGCTCCTCCGGGCAGTAGAGGGGGTCGAACAGCGCGGCGAGAGCTGCCATGGCTTGCTTGCTGCACGTAGGCCCGATGGAGAGAGAGCGAGCCAAGGGAGAGCTCAGGCGGCAACGGCGACGGAGGAAGAGGAGAGCAGCTGCATCTCCTCCTCCATGGCGTGAGGTTGCTTGCAGCTGGAAAATTCGTCCTTTTTTTCTTGGTCTTTAGCGTGGCGTGGGGAGTGACGAGGCCAAGGCAGAGGAGAATCCGAAGTGGGGAGGAGGGAAAGCGTGGTTTTATCGGGGTTTGAGGAGGAAGACGAAGTGATAGAGAGAGACTGGCCGGGAGGAGCGAGAGAGTGACACGCACCCCACTGCGGCTTCTTTAATGCCGCGGCGTGAGCCCTGCGCTTGTCCAGTTCAGTTCTTGATTTTTTGGGCTTCCCGCCAACATCTTTTTGGGTGGGGGCCGTGGCCGCGGGAACTTTATCCTTGTTGAGAGAGTGCCCCCCTTCCTCCAACCTTCTCCAATCTGAAATCCCCAATCCATCTGAACGGAGCCATGTTCTTCCGTATTCCCCCTCACCCCTCAATCCCCAATCCTCCTCCCTAATCCGGCCCAAATCTCCAATCCTACTCCTAATCCCCGCCCGATCTGTATCGTTTTCTTATCCTCGCTTCTTCAATCGCACGCCTTGTACAGTGTTTTTGTTTCTCTGTGGCTTCTCTCCTCGCTTCAGTGCTCTGGCTTTCCCTGTATGGTATTTGTCAACTTGTTCTTCAACAATAAGTTCTGCTGATTTCATCTTGCTTCACCCTTCTGGCTTGAGTCTCCTGAGTTGGATGGAATTGTCGGGGCTCAGGTGGAAGCGAGCCTCCGTGCAGTACTGCGATGCAGCAGCACCTTAAGCGCCTAATGGAATCTACAAGAGCTCAGGTGATATTCGTATCTGAAACTCGCAATTCCAAAATTACTGCTAGTCAGTTAAATAATAATTTTAGCTTCTGTTGTTCAAAAATCTAGTAATGTTAATTTCAACCTTATCTGCATATATGGAGATCCCCATCGTCAGTACACTACTATTTGGCATGATGTCAGTTCGTTTATTTTCGAAAATCCAAATAAGCCAACTTTTTGTATGCGCGATCTGAACGAAACAATGCATTCTAATGAAAAATGGGGTCTAGGCACTCCATGCTTGTCTCAGTATTGAAAATTTATGTACTCTTGTTAAGCAATGTGGTCTAATTGATCTCGGGTATTCACAACTAACCCCACTTTTGAGCGTTTGGATCCTTGTCTTGCAAATGCAGATTGGTGCCAAACGTTTCCTCACACTGTTATTTACCACTTATCAATGCTTTATAGTGATCATTGTCCTATCCTTGCTGTCATGGAGTCTACCAATCCTAAGCCTAAAAGAAGGTTCAGATTTGAAGATTGGTTTTTTTTTTTTTTGAAGGAACGATTTGAAAATTGGTGGATTAGTGATTCTGATTTCCATGAAACTGCTGCCCAAGCTTGGACTAAAACAGCTTCTAAACCTTTCCACTTCTGCACAAAAAATCTTACAGCCTCTCTCAAAGCTTGGATCAAGAAAAAAAAAAGGCCCTTACCCAAAGGCTTACTGACATTGAGCAAGAGATATCCCAGCTACAGCAACTTCCACCACATCTTATTGACTGCTCTCAAGAATATTCTCTAATCCACCTTCATAACTCTACCTTAGACAAGGTTACTGATTACTACAGGCAGTTATCCAAAAAGCATTTTTTTTTTTGAGAATCAGTTATCCCAAAAGCATTGGCCAACTAAAGGTAGTAATAGAAACACAAGCTTCTTTCAGCAAGCATGTACTAGAAGAAGACAAAAGAACAAATTTCTTTTTATTCACAGTGGCCACAGCGACATGATGTCAAACCCTGGTGACATTGCCAATGAATTTGTTCAGTATTTTACATATCTTTTCACTTCTACGCTTCATATGCCAAATCTGAATTTTTCTGGTGGGAATACCATCACTGATGAACTTGTCAATTCAGTTCCTACCATTAACGAGTGTTTGCAAACCCTGGTATTTGCAGATTGTTAAAAGCATGAAACTCAATGCTTCACCGGGGCCAGATGGTCTTAGTGTGGCATTCTACAGAGCAGCGTGGCTTTGGATTAAAGAGGATATCCATAGGCTTATCACGGACTTCTACAACTCAGGTAAGCTCCTAGAACCGTTAAGTAGTACTGAAATTGTGCTTATTCCTAAGAAAACCATCACGAATCATGTCACTGACTATAGGCCAATTAGTCTCACAAATGTAATTTATCAAATTATTGCAAAATCCTTAGCTAATCGTCTCAAAAAGGAGTTGCCTGATTACATCCATCATGCTCAGCATGCGTTTATTCAAGGAAGGAGAATTACAGATACGTTTATTCAAGGAAGGAGAAGTACAGATAACATCATTGTTGCTCATGAAATTATTCATTCGTTTAATTTGAGTTCTTTTAAATGGGAAGCATTCATGCTAAAAATTGACCTCGCTAGACTAGAATGGTCTTTTGTTCTCGATGCTTTACAGCGTAAAGGATTTCATGGTCATTTTATAAAATTGATTCATGCATGCATCTGCACCACCTCCTTTTCTGTCAACATTAATGGACAATCCTATGGGCGTTTCGCAGCTACTAGGGGTATTAGACATGGATGTCCACTCTCACCATATTTGTTTGTCCTTACTATTAATGAATTATCTCTGAGGCTCCAACAGGCTTTGGATGATGCTTCCCTCACAGGCGTTGTGTTGCCCGCCAATTCATTCCATTCTCTTTGCAGATGATCTAATAATCTGTGGCCAGGAAGACATTCAGCAAGCACACACCATCAATCAAATCCTCCAGTCCTTTTGTTCTATGTCTGGTCAGACTTCAAGTTGGGAAAAATCTTCAATTCTCTTCAGCAAAAATGTCATTCCACAACTCAAATTCCAAATAAAGCTTATCTTTCCTGTTAAGGATTTCATGCCCAACTCTATTCACTTGGGCCACCCTTTAATCATCTCTCACAGGGACATGAGTAAAGCTTATGAGTTCATTTACAACAATTCAGATCATGGCTTTGACAAAAGACAATACTCTCAGTCATGCTGGCCATCTTACTCTTATTCAATCTGTTTTTGCTTCAATTCCCATATATTACATGGCTAACATCCTTTTTACAAAAACTTTTTTAGCCAAAATTACAGCAATTATTCGCATTTTTTGGTGGCAAGGCGTTCAAAAGGATCAGGACAAAAAACCCATCCACTACAGATCTTGGGAATCCATTTGCAGGCCAAAAAAAGGAGGCCTAGGTATAAGGAATCTTGAACTTGTTAACAAAGGTATGTTGATTAACACAGCCTGGCGCTTGGTTCATGATCCAGAATCCTTTGTTGCAAAGATAATTAGATCCATTATTCCCACGGTTCTTTTTGTACTGCTGCAACTTACATTCCCAAGTCACCCTTTTGGAGTTCAATTCTTAGCATTAGACACCATCTTGAACAAAATGTGACCATCCAATTCATAAATGGTAAACATCCATATGGAACCAGCCTTGGAATCCATTTTGGAGTCAAATGCATCAAAGATTAGATCTTGAATGATCAATTTACCAAATTCTTGATAAGGTTTCTGATTTGTGGAGACCAAATACTAAAACTTGGGACGCTGAAAAAATTATCACCTTGTTTGGACAACAATCGTGGGATGTCCTTTCGCATACCCCTATCATTGCAGATGCAGGACCAGATATTTTATGCTGGAAGTTGAACTCTAATGGACAGTGTACTTCCAAAAGTGCTCACAAGATGTTAGCTTTGGAGGAAGCAAGGAATTCGCCACCCATAAATATTCCCATGCAGTTGTTGCAGATTCTCCATCAAGTATGGGCTGACAAAACAGTTCAGCCACGGGTTAAATTTTTTTCTTATAGACTTCTTAGGTTGCTCTAGGAATAGCAAGCAGACTCCATCGAATAATTCCACGCATTAGTTAAGCTTTCTCTCGTTGTGGATGCAAGGAAGATGAAACTCACCTGTGTTTTTTGAATGCAGTTATGCTAGGGTGGTGTGGTTTGGGTCTGTCATAGGACTCCAACCTGATGCTTTACCTTCTACAGACCATGGACTTCACATGCAGATTGCAACAATCTTGCAGCAAGGACCTCCCCAGGAAATTGCAGGTTTAATCTTCTCTATCATATGGTATCTTTGGAAATCTCGAAATGATCACAGGTTTAATAATATTCATTGGCCACCTAGCAAGAGTGCTTCATGAAGCCAAAGCCATAGATAGACTTACAAGTTGGCAGTAGAAGACTACCTCTGACTCAATCTCAACATATGCAAATTCCAAGTCAAATTATGCAGGTTCCTGACGGATCAAATTTTTTTGGTGATGCTTCTGTTTGTGTACAACAGAATTCAAATGCAGCCCAAGCAGTCTGGAATATTCATTCTCATATCTCCAACACATAGCCTCTGTAGTGGAATCTTTTTTCAGGTGGCGGTTCGACATGCCTTGCAACCACTGGAAGTTGAAGCTTGGGCATTAGGCCACCTACGATGTGGAGCGCTTAGGGCACGTACAACGCTGATAATGAGCCGTCTGTATGACGAAACATTTACAGAAAACCCCTTCACGCGCAATAGCCCAGGCGTGGCCGTCGTCTCACGAGCAGACGGCTTCGACCCGTGCTCCGAGAAGGCAAGATGCCAGCGCCGATCCCGTGCGGGCGTCCTGAGTCTGAGTAGTACTAGCTTTTTCCAATAACTAAACAACGTGCATACCGACTCAACCTTATAAAATCCATTTAAATTTGAAATCAAATCCAAAAATCATGATTCAAAAATTATTTTGGTTCCTTTTAATCCCAACTATATTCCAGAAGCGATAAAACCTATGTTATATCTTAAATATTGGTTATATATATTTTTTAAAATGTTTGTGATTTTTATATAAATATTTTGTATACTATTTTTATACTGAAGATTTCTCTATAATATTTGTGTTTAATCATGTTGGCTGATTTCTAATTAAAATATGTTATAATTATATTTAACTTCATTATGCTTGATTTGTTTTGTACATATCAACTACCAACACACTGGTGTACAACAATCATATTCATACTTGATTATGACTATATGCATAACTTGTAGACAGCTAAATAAACAACTCATTGTATGATTCATCTATCTAGCTGACAGCAGGCAGATTGTCTGTGGGTTGTACATGTCCTTAGGCTGCACTAAGCATCAATTAACTAATTTTCTTGCCACGGTGGAAACATCAGAGGCGATTGCAGCCTGAAAAGGCGCTCCACCAGGCGGCCAGACGATTGAAGCGTGCATCTAGTGGAACCGGGAGCCGGCGCTTTGAGGCTAACTAAATATTAGTGTAAATAAATTATGCACCTATTGCATAGATAGACGCTTAAACAGGCTTCCTTCTAGGCCTCTCCGACGCCTTCCATCAGGCCCCCTCCTGTCCACCTCCGGCAAGCTCGCCGGAGCGCGCCGGAAGTGGGGCCTCAGCCTCTAGTAGCAGTAATAGTAGTATTAGTTTGTTTAGCTTCTTTAGAGTGCCTTTATGGCGTTAGCCCTGGGAACTGCTGCCCGGAAAGCGCCGCTGCCGCCGTCGTAGTCGCTGTGTTCACCGGCTTCGTCGTCGCCGTCAAAATCGCAACCCAGGTCAATGAAAATAAAATAAAATCGCTCCATCATCCCCTCGCCTTCCCCCACGGCGGCTCGGATCCTCCATCCTCTACCTTCGCTCCGCCAGATCAGAGCGGCTCCGACTCGCATCCACCGCAGCTCGCCTCCGCCTCCACCTCTATCTTGCAACCATCAATCCGGTTGATCCAGACTCCATCAAGGCAGCTCATCAACCGATATTGGCCCGACATCTTCGTCATTACTTGGGATTCGACGTCGAGCTTCATCCTCAACCTCCGGCGACGACAACAAAAATACTCTTCGGTCGTCTGGAAAGTTCTTCTTCATCGGCTCCGCCGACCCAACTTCAACCGACACATCGCCGAAGTGCCGCGCGTGCGCGTGCTCAACGCCACCGGCGGCTGTGCCGACGGCATAAACCGGCTCGCCGCTGGCTTCGACAGCTTCCTCGCGTCCCTCTTGTCTAAGCTGGCCATGAAGCTGCCGGGGCTCGCCTACTCTATCGCTGACTCCTTGGGCTTCTCTGCGCGCACCGACCCGGTGGCTCTAGGGTTCGTGAGCCAGGATAGCGCGTGCTGCGGCGGCGGCCGGCTCGGCGCCGAGGTGGACTGCCTGCCTGGCGCCAAGCTCTGCGCCGACCGTGACGGATTCCTCTTCTGGGACCGTGTTCACCCTTCCCAGCGCGCGGCCATGCTCAGCGCCCAGGCGTACTATGACGGCCTGGCGGAGTTCACCTGTCCCATCAACTTCAAGCAGCTGGCTGACAAGTGATAAGAGATAGCTGATGATTTTCCAAAGCCAGAGCTACATCGTGTATTTTGTTCGTTGTTATCAGTAATTACGCGTGCATGCTCAGATAGCGATGGTTGATTTTTTTGGTGTTTTTTCTTTTGTCACAATTGATTTCCCAATAGCAATGGGTGGATTGGATCGAGGTTCAGAATAATTCATTGGCGCATGTCTGTGAAGAGTTTTGTACACTCAATAAGTTAGTGTATGTATTGTAAAGGATGGTCGACTCTTCAAACGACAGCGGTTTGTTATCGAACCAATCAACAACAAAACATTGTTTAATTACATTGCCAAAAGAAACCCAATATATAGCAAGTAGAATATTGTACCTCATTTTTCATTTGTTCTTCTGGGACAGCCAAAATAACTGTACGTATATGACATCGAATTAAGAGCATGGAGATAAATAAAGCAGAGCATATTCATATTCAGAAAGGAAAACTTGCCACCTTTTTTAAGACTAATTAGTAATTAGTGAGGCGAATCACTTGGCTGATTTTCTTCACACCTCCATGTTTTTTTCTTCATCCCATATACTCCCTCCATCCCTAAATAAATCAATTAATAGAAAAGAACATAAATATTTATGACACCAAATTAACTCATTATGAAAATATATTTCAGTGTATTTAATGATACTAATTTGGTGTCATAAATCTTGTATCTCTTTTCCATAAGTCAAACTTACAAACGTTTGACTTAAGACAAATTTAACAATGGATTTTCATAGATGAAGGAAGTATATACATTCTAGTCTCTACTTCCAAAGTGCATGCAAAACCACCCTTAAAAAAAATGTGCAACACTACTTCCTCCCATGAACCTTCTCATGGTTCCATGACATTGTAGCCTCCCAATGGCAATCGAGCTTGACAATAATTCCAAATGGGACAAATTTAGACACTAAATCCATAGAGGGGGTGAAGTTTTGTGATCACTTGACATGATTCCTAATGGCATGGGGAGCATGGACACCTTTGTCCATAACAAAGCATTGCCTCTCTAGCTCTTCTCCCCCTTTCTAACTTGTACGTGGAATCTCAAGATCGAAGTATGTCAACACCGTGGTGAGCCGTTGGTGGGGCATCAATGGTTGTGGTTTTGGTTGTGGGATCTGTTTAGTGTGGGATTAGGAAAAACATCAAGGTATTCGTTAATAACCAGCGGTGAGTGGAGTATAGTAGCATGGGAGCCACAAAGGATAGAAGCGGTGGAGAGGTGGTAAGAAAAGCATAATGGAAGACCTCCAAATTAAAGATGGAGAAGAAAGCACTATGGGCAAACAATGCAACAAAAGACAACGGCTTCAACAGATGGTGAATGTGGTGAAAATTCAAACGTGTTGTGATGTTTGACACCATGAATTAAAACTATTTTAGCTCATTCTGTTTGTCTCAAGCATCATATATGGGATTAACTATTAGTTATGCACAACAAGATAAAAGAAATGTGAAGAATTAATTAACTACTCCTTCCATTCCAAATTATGTATAGTCTATTTATCTTTTATCCTAAATTCAAACTCCTCTCACTATAATCAAATTTGTAGATAAATTTTTAGCATCCACAAAATAAAAGTAGTCTAATTAAAGTCTTGATGAAATATGTCTTGATTGTGCATTTGTTTGAACTTATATATACTAAAATTGTTTTTTTAAAAAAATGGTCAAAATGAGAGAAGTTGTTAGGACAAAGGCAATGTGTAGACGATAATTTGAAACAAAGGCAGTAGAACATAACCTGATTGTAGCAGATCGACGTAAAAATTACTTTAATGGGTGATAACCTAATCAGATCCACAGTTCGTCTTTGATCCAGTTGCTACTTTTGCGTAATTAATTGTGCATGTTCATAT
This sequence comes from Bothriochloa decipiens, assembly GCA_023333625.1. NCBI lineage: Eukaryota > Viridiplantae > Streptophyta > Magnoliopsida > Poales > Poaceae > Bothriochloa > Bothriochloa decipiens. The sequence goes on along the minus strand of CM041644.1, from coordinate 43,313,460 downwards.
GACTTTGATTTTAAAACTTGTAGTACATGGCTATAGCTCCATTGTTCGTCATTCTATATCATTCTAAAAAGTTGTGTGTAAACTAAGCGAGGTCAACATCACAATCGGGAACACGATCGAGCTACGTATGTATGAAAATAAGGGAGGCCAACCGCTGAAAAGGAGGATATCTAGAAAACGAGGTCTAAAGTAGATGAAGACATAACCGACACGTTACCGGGCAGGTCGAGATGTTGACCAAGAAAATGCATCGCATGCACGGTACGATTAGCTCTCTTTTTTCATCGAGATCTGAGATTAGTTACTTCGCATGTATGTAAAATCTCAAGCGACACGGTAACCTAGCTAGAGCTAATCGGTGTTGACAGGGTGTGTAAAACGTGCCCATTTCTCACTTGTAATCGTGTCAGAAACAAGAGGACCGAACTTTTCCTTGGACATGAACTCGTTCTGTCCGGACTCGTCATTATATATATATATATATATATATATATGCATATGCAGGCAGGCTGCGTAATGGTGAGTAGTTAAAGAATACAGCAATGCTTAAGACCGAGACTTGGTCGATGAGTTGAAAGCTTTTTTTTTTTTTTTAGTTGAAAACCTTGGGAGAGGGAGACCCTGCCTATATATAGAGATAGTTGCACCTTGGCCACATCAACAACTATAACTCGCACACAAGCTAAGCTAATTAAGCATCCTCATCAGCGAGATATATAGATAGTGTACTATAGCTAGCTTAGCTGTAGTGTACAAGCTAGCACTCATTCGATGATGATGGGGTACGAGGTGGGCATGAAGGTTCTTGTCCTCAGCCTCGTCGTCGGCGCTGTCGCCGCCGTGCGGCCGAGCAAGCTGTTGCCGGCGGTGCCGGCGGTGTACGTGTTCGGGGACTCGACGCTGGACGTCGGCAACAACAACTATCTGCCGGGGAAGGACGTCCCTAGGGCTGACAAGCCCTATTATGGCATCGACTTGCCGGGCTCAGGCAAGCCCACTGGAAGGTTCAGCAACGGCTACAATACTGCCGACTTCGTCGGTAAGCAATAAGCACAAGAAAATGGTTTTGGGAAAAGTTTATGAATCTTCTCTCTAGCGAAGCTTTGCTGAATATATATGTCACTGATAACTTATATATTTATATATGGTGCGGGCATGCCTGATTGCCTATCCATATATATGATATATGAATTGTACTCTGCAGCGAAGAATTTAGGATTCGAGAAGAGCCCTCTGGCTTACCTGGTGCTGAAAGCGCGCAATTATCTGATCCCTAGTGCCATCACAAGAGGAGTAAGCTACGCATCGGCAGGAGCTGGGATCCTCGACTCCACCGTAAGTTAAACTGATCCATTATATTCCAATTCTCTTCGATCCATGATATATTTATCTACCGCGTGATCTTGATTACTGAAAAAAGGAAGCGTCAGTTACTGTCAATTCTTTCTGTTATAAACTGTATGTGCAATAATATAATGAATGAACAACGTCAGCGTTACGTTCTGCCTACGCCGTCAGTGGAATTGTTGAGGTGACCTCGTGCATGACGAAGTCAACAGATAAAACAAGGGCATCATGGCCAGCTGCTGGTTAATTAGGTGAATAAGAATGTGACTATATATATATATATATATATATATATATATATATACACACACGATGAGTGCATCACGCCAGAGCATATAGTAGCTAGTTAGCTACTAACTACTCCGGCGACGTCGCTGTGCAAACGATCTGCGCAATAAGACACTAATACTAACTTATCCCGTAATATATATCCGCTAAACAGCCTGTGTACGTACGTATATATGTCGTAATATACAGCATATATTCTTTTTATATTAATTTGATTTGATAATATAATATGATTTGCATGCGTACGTGCATGCTTTGGTTTCAATATATTCCTACGTGCGTGCGTGCAGAACGCGGGAAACAACATCCCACTGTCGCAGCAGGTGCGTCTGTTCGAGTCGACCAAGGCAGAGATGGAGGCCAAGGTGGGCCCGCGCGCGGTGAGCAAGCTGCTCTCCAAGTCCTTCTTCCTCGTCGGCGCCGGCAGCAACGACTTCTTCGCCTTCGCGACGGCAATGGCGAAGCAGAACAGGACGGCGACGCAGAGCGACGTCGCGGCTTTCTACGGCAGCCTCCTCTCCAACTACTCCACCACCATCACAGTATATCACGACGACCATTCGTTACCTGCTTTTGTTTTGCATGCATTCATTCATTCTCTTGTATAGTTTTATATGACCTCTGGCATGTTCTACACTGCTTTATATAGTTGAATTAATAGACTATGCCCATCGACCTGTCAATATGTAGGTCATTTGCTGGAAAGCTACCTAGCTAGCTGACACAATAGCATTTACTAGGTTAAATTATATGAATGTATGTTGTATTACTTACCATGACAAGTTCATCATCTCTTTCAAAAAAAAAATATATATAACAAGTTGAACACGCTATAACATATATAGTACAAGTGTGTCTCTGTCAGAAAGCAGACGCATATATAGCCTACCCCGTGGCGCTGCATGCCAATATGGATCAGATTTGCAGTCATTATATTTGGTTGACTGAGATATTCAGGATGTAGATATATGATGTTGTGTACTCCTACTAGGACGTAATTATATATGTAGTACCTAGCCAGTTCTCGTTGACAATATCCAAGAAAAAAAAAATAGAAATTTCATACTTTCATTCATGCATAAAGATCTTTGTTTGAAAAAAAAAAAACACAATAATGACAACCAAGTTATGTAATACATAATATACATTTCAGGAGCTATACAAGCTGGGAGCGAGGAAGATCGGCATCATAAACGTGGGTCCAGTCGGCTGCGTGCCCCGCGTGCGCGTGCTCAACGCCACCGGCGCGTGCGCAGACGGCATGAACCAGCTCGCCGCCGGCTTCGACGCCGCGCTCAAGTCCGCCATGGCCGCCCTCGCCCCGAAGCTGCCGGGGCTCGCCTACTCCATCGCCGACAGCTTCAGCCTGACGCAGGCGACCTTCGCCAACCCGATGGGTCTAGGGTTCGTGAGCTCCGACAGCGCATGCTGCGGGAGCGGGCGGCTGGGCCCGCAGGGCGAGTGCACGCCGACGGCCACGCTTTGCCCCAGCCGTGACAGCTACATCTTCTGGGACTCCGTGCACCCGTCGCAGCGGTCCGCCATGTTGGGCGCCCAGGCCTACTTTGATGGCCCGGCCCAGTACACATCGCCCATTAGTTTCAAGCAGTTGGCCAACATGATGAGTTAGATTGTTTTGTTTATATTTAATCATTCCGAGAGTGAGTTTTTCTTTTTTAAAAAAAATGTAATGTATGTGTTTATGTATTTCTTTCGTGCGTGCACGTGTGCTGATTCATTTGTTTATTCTTGCGAGACAATGTGATCCATAGCAATAATCAATCATAAAGTAAATGAAATAAAAAATATTCTATACAAGAGTGTATTTATTTATGGTAGGTGGTCACTGGATTTAAGATGAGATAACATTCAGATCCTCAAAATCTCAAAATACATTTTATGGGCTCCTTGGATGTCATCAAGGTTCTGAAACTCTTATTCGCAAAAAAGAAAAGGTTTTGAAACTCTCAAAATGCCTTTTCAAGACCCCATATTTGTCTAGAATGTCATCCACCAGATCTCCGAATTTGAGATAGTGTCATAAGTCTAAATGGTCCACCTACTTGTTTCATGCCCTAATGTCACATTCCACCCATGGGTTTTGCTCTTGATGGGTCCTAGCGATGGTGGGGCCACATGTCAGCCTCTACCACTCCACTAGTGTATTGCGCGCGCCCATGCGCGCGGGCAGTGGCCACTGTTGTATTAGGCAGTAAATGGATTAGTGGTGATTTTTCAGTCAAAAATATAACATCCAGAGATGAGTAGTCGATGGAAATAAATGGAACGTGGACATTATATGTCCGGTTTTTAGGCAAACAGGCTAAATTCAGTACAAACTAATGACGGTAGCAGTCTCCAGCAATAATACATAGAGTTTAGCGAGCAGTTAACACGGCAGACAGAGTTTTACATAAATCCTTAGTAGACAGGCTAACACAACATGAGAATGGTAGTGCGTATCATGTTAGTGCAAACATGCTATTAGAAAGCTGTAGTTGCAATCGTCAGAATACTTCTCGGAGCAGGTAAAAAGGCTCTGCAGAAGAAAGGCCATAGGAGCTGCCACCCGATCCATATTCGTGGTATCCTGCAGTCAAGCTCTTGGTTGTTGAAATAGTCTGTCAGTTGTACTATTGGAACCGAGTCCCAGCAGGTTAGAGTGAACATGGAATGAGTAACCTAGACGGTTCCTCTCAGTATTAAATATGAAAATTATAATGTGGGTCCGACAGCAAGTAATGCCACAACTACCAGGAGGTCCTCCTCCTATTACACAGGGGGCGTGGCCTTAAATAGTGCCTCCCCAGCTCGAGGCTGAAAGTACATGTGTGCCCCCAAAGAGAGTTTTCAAACCCTAGACACTGACTCTATTATACGTGGGTCCCTTAGGGGCACGTTGGGCCATGGGCCGTGGCCTATCACCACTCGCAAGAGGCCCGTCAAGCCCACCAACTGTCCTCATGCCTCCCAGCTGGCTTCGGCGCACCGTCCAGGTAGAAGCAGCCTCAGGTTATCGCCTCCTCCACACAGAGCCTCCGGGCCCAGCGAGGCCGTGTTGACTAGCCTCCGCTCGGCAACGGTGATCTTCGCCGAGCCTCTTCCGTTGACCAGTTCAAAGCCTCCGCTAGAGGCTACCCAGCGGAGGTACAACCTCCACCTGAGTGAGGGTCGTCGCCGCCGGGTCTCCGCCGTCGACCGGTTCGACGCATCTCCCGGAGACCTCCGCCCAGAGATCCATCCCCCAGTGACGACTCTAAAACTGCAAGCGTGGGCCAGGTTGAACACAGTCAAAACTGTTAGCCAGATATAAATCGGAGGTAATAAGCTCCTCCGGTCCTGGGGCCGGTCCTAGGGCGCATCCCCAACAATCCCCCCTTGAGGGTTAGGTCTAGCAGAGGCGGGTCTAGCCATCAATACGCCCCTAGTCATGGAGGCTGTGATTACCTCCGACTCCCCCCTGGCCCGTTGAACGTTGAACCGGAGGCTTTGCTTTTTACCGTTGTCCGGTTTTTAATCTTGTGCGTTGATTCGAGTCCGTTGAACTGCTGTCGTTCGATTCATGAATCGTCGTGACCGTTGGGCTGAGAATTCGAGGTGCCTCATCGCTGCCTATATAAAGGGGGTGGGCTGTGAAAAATGACCCGTACCCTCCTTTGCTTTCCTTCGCGTAGCTTGCTCTACTTGCTACTGCCTCCGCTTTGATTTGCGTAGGTTTACTTTTTGCTTGCTGCCTCCGCGCTTGCCTTTGCCCCGGCATCCTGCCACCGTGGCACCTAAACGCCCCTGCTGCACGCGTCGTCGCCTGTTCTCCGGCCCCTATTCCCAGTTCCAAGGCGTCGGAGTCAGAGGCTTCCTTGGCCTTTTTGAGCAGTGCATGCTGGCGGCTGTGGAGGCCAGGGATCTCGAGGAGTCACTTTCTGACGTCGAGGCTTCCCCTAGTGATCTAATGCCTCCGAAGGTTACTTTTTCTAACTCGGAGGTTAGCTATGACTTTGGTCATAGCCGGATGACCCAGGCGATGGTGGATGGCCTCGAGGAGAAGGGCTACATCCCTGTTGTGTTCCGGGTGAAGAGACTATCCCGCTGCCTAAGCGAGATGAGGCCGTTGTGTTCAGGGATTTCTTTACCTGCGGCCTTCGCTTCCCCTGCTGCAATTTTGTTCGGTACGTGCTTGAGTGGTTTGACGTGCAACTTTATCACATGACCCCTCATGCGTTTCTGAATATGTGTAAGTTTCTTTGGGCTGTCGAATCATATGGTGGGGGAATCAGCATAAACACCTTCGTAGAATTTTATGAGTTGAAAAAACAGCCAAAGTATGTTGGAACAAGGCTTGCGTTGTTTGCATCGTTAGCTTCATGGCCAATAGGAACCCTGGCAAGGGCAAGGAAAAGATTGCTATTTCTTGGTGTCAGCGGGGGAAGTGGCAGCCAGCTGACTGGATGGACTTCTGGTTTTATGTGAAGACTTCTGGTGCTTCTGAGGTCAGAGAGGATGGTCGGAGGATCATTACCTTTTCCTTCGCCTCTGTTATGACTCGGATGGACCTGCACACCAGCATCAAGCCGGAGGCAACCGTCTCCAAGAAAAGAAAGTCTTGTTCTAGAGCATTTGCTGATGCTTGTCGTTATTCCGGAGGGAGAGACCTTGTGGAGGAGATGATTGCCTCCGATTTCTGGCCTCTGCTTGGCGAAAAGGATAGGAAGAAGTTTGTCCTGCAGAAACTGGACCTTCCTGTTTTTGGTGTTGCCGGTGGAATCTTATGTCCGTATTTTGGGCTATAGCTCCTTGAGGGTCTGAGCAAAGAGGACTTTGTCCATGCCACCGAGCAGAAGGCCGTCGAGATACTTGGAGAAGTTTCTGAGAAGGATTATCTTGCCTGGAGGTCTAAGGCTGGTACCATGCCTCGCCTCAACAGGGTGTTCGAGGAACTCGGCATCCACTACACTGAGCGCGAGCTCCCTGAGAAGCTGAAGAAGAAAAATGAGAAGAAAGAGTCCACTGCTGCCGGCACTGCTATGAAGGCCGCCGAGGGAAAGAAAAGAAAAGCTGGCGCTTTGGTGCGCGGAGGCCCAAAAAAGCAGAGAGGAGCCTCCGCTGAATCTGCAGAGATTGAGGATGTTTTTGAGGACCTCTATGACAAAGATAGGGACGTTACTGTCAATCCGGAGGTGGGGACTGAGTTTTTGATGAAAACTGATGCTTTGGCGCTGCCCAGTTCCAAGTGCCCGTCTCGGCGTTCTCCGTCGCCTGCTGCTTCCCCGGAGGCGTCTCATGCCTTAGCAGCTGTGGGCTCCAGTTCACCATCGGTTAGGCCTGTCTCACTGTCCGCCGAACCTGTGTCTGTGCATGTTGAGACACCACCCGCAGAGCCTTCTGTAAAGCCTTTTGCTAGTGTATATTTGGACGCCAGCTTTGATGAGGATGAGTTGGAGGAGGCCGGTGGCATGGCTCATCGCGCTGAGAAGCCTGCGAAGACTGCCCCACTCCGAGCGGAGGATACTGCGGTCCCCGAAGATGCGTACACTTCGAGTCAAGGTAACGTTCTTACTCGAAGTATGACTTTGAAGGTTTCTTGTGGTTATGCCTCTGACGGGGAAGTTTCCTTGCTCGGTGAGCATGTGTATGATATATATATTTTTCTTGAGATTTGGTGTTTTCTTGTTTTTGTTGTTTGACTTGTTTTTTGTGTCTGCTTTCAGATGTCCTTACTGCTGAGGCTGCTTAGCCTGCCCTTTCACCGCCTCTGGCTTCAGGTGTTCCTTTTCTCGGAGGGGCCATTGCTGAGGCAAAGCCTACATCTTCGCGACCTCCGGTGGGCATGGTTAGCTCTGGGTTCCTCCCGTCCGGCTCTTGCCCTGATGAGGGCACAAGTGCTCTCCTTAGCTAGGCTCAAGGTATTGGCCAGCTGACTGATTCAATGAGCAGAGACTTGTACCGACATCTGGCTGGGTTGCCGTTTCAGACTTTGATGGACGCCAATATTAATCATCATATTATTGTAAGTTTGGTTTCATTTTTTCCGTTTCTAGCTATGTACTCTGTCGAGTACCTGATTTGAGCATTGTTTTATTGCTATCTCCAGAGCGCCGCCTTGTCCATGGCCGTTGAAACCAGTAGTTGTGCTGAACTGGTCAAGAAGGATGAAGCTATCTGTGACAGAACCGACCAATTTATTAGAGCACAAGCACATAATTCGCCATTAGGATGGCAAACTACATGATTGAGACCTAATAAACCCGGTAGTCATACTGAAATCTCAAAGGATTTTAAACATTTCCAGCACGACCAAGATCGTAATGAGTTTAGCGTTCATCATTCACAACGTACATAGTTCACACATAGTTTAAAACATCGGAGTTTGAATAAAGTTATTACAAACCAAGTTCAAATTCGAAAATAAAGTGGAAGCGGTTTACTTCAAATCCACACACACACTTAGTTCAAATACAGTGCCATGTTCTTGATCAACATCCAACAAAAGCATTAAGTAGAGAAGAGTGACCATGCCCAAGGTCTAGTCATCTCCCAAGGCGGGATAGAAGCAGTTATGACAATAGCCATAAAACATCTCACCATCTGCAAAAACATGAAAATAAAACCCTGAGTACGAGAATGTACTCAGCTAGACTTACCCGTCATAAACTAAAAATAAAATTGACTCCAAGGAGTATGCAAGGCTGTATAAGTAGGATAGCTGACTCATTTAATTCGCGTGGGTTTTCCTCAGTATGTGGCCACCTAGAAAGGCGGTGAGCAAAGGGGAACACTCCAGGAAAAACCTAGGCAAGCTGGTGAGGTATCTCCTCCATCAGGTGCTCCACCACGTCAAAAGCTACAAACGTGGCACCCGTCTTGGCAGTCCTGTCCGCACCAAAACAGCGCCACCCAACCCAGTGGGGGTCATCGTCCAAAGGTGGGACAACTACCTCCACCTGAGCCTCTCCGTAGTTCACCAAGTCATCCTTGTCCCAGTAGTAGTGAGGCTGCATGCCCACCGTATACCCAGCGTTGGAGAGAATCCTCCAAAGAAGGCTAGGCATGGCGTGCTCCTCAAGAAAAGTGTCCACCTCTCTTGGTGCCGACTCACGGACAGCCAAAGGACCACGGGGCACTCCTCCTCCAGTGGACTTGCGAGCAGTCTGCTTGGTTCTCGGCATCTGTCCAAAAGTTGCATATCCCATAAGTTATAATTTTAAAGAAATGAGATGATTTATTTATAAGGGAAGGAACCATGAATGTATGAATGAGCAATTTAAACCATGATGCATGCACGTACATACTTCCTCATGAACTAACAATCTAACGCGCTATGCGGTGGCATACATCGTTCTCTCATTAATACGTAACTACTTCGTTCTACCGTTCACGCGGTTAGTGTACCTGCAGAAAATTCATTTCAGCCCATATCCCATATGAATGCATTTCGACGTAAAAATTCACGCACCTTCCGAAGAAGGTGAAAACACCGATTACTTACTACCCCAACAAGTCGTGCAGAAGACGACACCGCCAGAAGACGGTCCCAACATGGGATACCTTCATATAAACATGTGTGCAACATATGAATAATCTGGCATCAATAAGCACTCCCCTAGACTGGCATTGCATCCAATCATGCTCTCATAACTCACACTTACCAGGGCGTAGAGGCAATTTGATCCATACATTACCACTCAAGTGAATGGCACCCATACGACTCCGTCATTGTATAGACAACGACAAAACAGAAAATATAATGCAATTTCCCCCAAGTCAGTACTTAATTAAGCCACTTAAATCCTATTGGGCATAAAGGATATGACCACTGGCACACTCTAGTTTTCAAAACCATAGATTTGAACACCTATATACACCTATACTTTTTGTAAATACTTTTCACAAACAAAAACTCTTTTATTTTAAATACTTGTGAACAGTAACACGCTAAACCTGCTCCGATGCCAGTTGTGACAGAACTGACTAATTTATTAAAGCACAAGCACATAATTCGCCATTAGGACAGCAAACTATATGACTGAGACCTAATAAACCCGGTAGTCATACCGAAATCTCAAAGGATTTCAAATATTTCCAGCACGACCAAGATCGTAATGAGTTTAGCGTTCACCATTCACAACGTACATAGTTCGCACATAGTTTAAAACATCGGAGTTTGAATAAAGTTATTACAAACCAAGTTCAAATTCAAAAATAAAGCGGAAGCGGTTTACTTCAAATCCACACACACACTTAGTTCAAATACAGTGCCAGGTTCTTGATCAACATCCAACAAAAGCATTAAGTAGAGAAGAGTGACCATGCCCAAGGTCTAGTCATCTCCCAAGGCGGGATAGAAGCAGTTCTGACAATAGCCATAAAACATCTCAGCATCTGCAAAAATATGGGAAATAAAACCCTAAGTACGAGAATGTACTCAGCTAGACTTACCCGTCATAAACTAAAAATGAAATTGACTCCAAGGAGTATGCAAGGCTGTATACGTAGGATAGCTGACTCATTTAATTGTGGAAAAAGCTTGCATTAAGGAAGCAATTATTAAGAACCTTCTAGCAATGTATTTTAATTTGATTAACCTTATCATTCTACATTAGCACCTGTACTAACAAGCATGGTAATAATTATTCAACAAGAATAGTAACCAATTCCGGTTGAGTATCTTTCAATCTCAACAGCTCAACCATCTCATCTCTTGTTCAAGTTCTTATTACGATGCTGCTGCTCAAGTCAAGTGTTCACTGTCCAGGAACGATGGCGATTATAATCGATTACTAACCAGCTGGCGGGTATTCCTCACACAAACCACACTCACCAGCCACGGTGAGCTACAGATTAACAGGTACCATCGTATAATTCGATAAAAGCGCGAGATCAACAGGTACCATCGTATCCAGGAACCGCCCGGCTGCCTTATTCAGGGCTACCCTGACCTCGGACTTACTCTCCGCGTAACCTGTGGTCCCCCATCTTCAACAATACGATGCGTACAGCAGGTCGACTCCCGGTCCAAATCAAAATTAGGCTTCACGGTCAGAACGACTTATCCTTCCAGCTAAATGTGAGGCATAAATTTAATATGACTTAAGGACGTACAATGGATGGGTTCCTAGTTCGACACAAACGGGATAACCTCATCGAACCTTCAGTTCAGTCTCAACACCAATCCCGCCCGGTCTCGATTTATTATCTCCATATGGTTATCCAAGATAACAATGTATTCAACCATTCCAAGTCACCACCTATAACTCGCGGATGACAGGAAATCACCCGACTTCTACTGATCTAGTTAAACAGGGCTAAGCAGATATTCGTACCTGAACCTAACAGGGTTGAAGTATAACAGTGGCAAGGAATATAAGTAATGCAGCAACGGTATAAAACAACGCCTATAACTTAATTCATCAAACAAGTAAAGGACTCAAGTTAGATATTTTGCAAACCACAGGAAGAATGCTCCGGGGCTTGCCTTTTAGGAAAGAGCTTGGCTGGTGGTCGGGACACTCCGGAAGATCAACTTCGGGATCCTCTTCTGCTGCTACTTCCCGCACCAAAGCTTCCTGCTAGCCTTCCTCTCCTTGTGCTCCGGGAACTATCGTTTCGAGCTCTGACGATCCTATATGATGCATAGTGCATATGAATACCATGTACACATAGAAATACAATGCTGATGCTGATGGTGAATGAATGCTCAGCTAAGATAAAGGATATAATTTTAAAACATATAAGATAAGCACATGTCATCTGCATTCTCTTCTACCGACAAATCTTAAACAAGCCTCGCATTATAATTTACTTACACACTATAAGGAATTATAAACAACCATTGTTTTGCATACTACCCTCTACTGAACTAAAACCAATAAAAGATCACACCTATCACAAATATTATAAAAAGTATTTTTACACACATGAAATGATAGCTTTAAAGCAATATTTATTATTAAAAGAAATCAAGGTATAACTACAACATGACTTTAGACTATTCAAAAAATTCTATAAAAATTACAGAAGCTCAAGCATACCCAATAAAGACTATAATAAAAATTTCAGGTCAAAACAGTAAGTAATTTATCCTACACAAAAATAAGAAGGCAACATAATTCACCGGGCATAAAATACTTTGTACATAAAAATATATCAAACAACAGATCTCAGAATATCATTAGCTCTAGATTAGCATAAAAATACTCTTCAAAAAGTTTCATACACAAATTCCATATATAATATCTTATGAATTATTTATCACCTAATGAAAATAGGCACCATAACTAGACAAAGCAAACATTCCACAGGACATAGCCTCACAATATTTTTCACAGATAGAGCATGATATAAGAAGACTAACAAACTTGGTCTCACATTTTTCTGAGCAACAGAGAATTACTTATGCATTTTCCAAGATAAAAGCAATTAATAGGGATAAATAAATCTATACAAAAAAGTATCACAAAATCCACATTTCATATTTTTCATGCATAGATCTTCTCATAATAAAAATACTGCAAGTTGAACCAACTCATTTGGATGAAAAATGAAGAAGTTATGAATTTTCAAAATTTTAATCAAAATCTGGAATCAGTTCTGAAAAAGAAAAAGGAAAAACACTTTTGCACCGGAGACCCTGGGGTTAACAGAAATTCACTAAGCCTGATAAAGAAATACCCTGTGTCTGGCAGATATGCACTAAGCACCCTGACTTTGATTGAATTCAAGGACGAGGTCCTTGCACCGGGGAAGGCAACCCGACGGCGTCGGCGCGGCGTCGCCGGCCGTTGCCGTGGCTCCCCGCCCAAATTGACTCGAGGAAAAGCTAGAGTGGTTCACGGCGGGTCGATTGAGGGTCTAAGCGCAGCTAGAGCGAGGCCGTGGCGGTTTGGCCAAGCGTGCAGGCGGACGGCGGCCTCCCGCCGGCGGCGCAGCCGAAAATCCGGCGAGAACCGACCCGCATTGACTTCATGGACTCGGGATACAGCACCTACACGTTAAGATGCACCTAGTGCTCGAGACAGGGAGAGAAAATGTCGGCCAAATCGACCGAGACACGGCGGCAGCGGTCACCGGCTCACCGGCCGCGGGAAGAAGCTCGCGATTGGGGGTCTTACCCTCGGCGAGGACGGCTGATAGGGGGCGCACGAGCACGAGCAAGACGAGGCGAGTCTGGTGGCGTGCTCGGAGAAGAAAATGAGCGGCGAAGGTGGCTCGGCGATGGCGGCGCAGTCGGCGGCGACGACGGCGAGCTCGCGGAGCCGGGGAAAGAGGCAGGGAGCGAGGGAAATGAGCAGGAGACAGGATGGAGGAAGCAATCCGCCCTCGATTTAACACGGTTGGAGCGGTCGCTGCCGCCCTGGACCACCGGTGGACGCGCGCCACGCGGAGCGCGCGGGCTGGGCATGATGGGCGGTGGCCGGCCATTTCACTGACGGCTTTGACCAACCGTCACTGAAATGTTATTTCCATGATCTCTAATATAAACTTTTCTGCCCTATAACTCTCAAACCAAGCTGAATTAGCCAAAACTTATATTGAAGAAAATGTAGATCTAGAAGAGTAGAACATTTCATCTATACAAAGTTTGGCCAGATTCTACAAAGATTTTGAAATACAAAAATCCAAATAAAATACCCCTTAAATCCCTAAAAATGGAAAAACAGCCCCCAAATCTGCCCTTTTTCAACATTTTGAACATCTTCCAAGCATTTTCATGAAAAGTGGTAGTTACAACTTTTGTTCCTTATAAAATTCTATACAAACTTTATTTAGGATGTATACACATGCAAGCACTCTAGCTACCACTTTTAAATTAGTCAAACAAAACTACTTTCATGGTCCACCTTGGTCAACCATGACAACAAAGCTTAATTAACCAAAACCATGAACATAAACCTAGGTTTATTTGGTGTCCTAATCATGTCTAGGTTACCTTAGAGGTCATCAAACACCAAACACTCATACCACTTATCCAAGTCATGTGAAATGCAACCATAATTTGAATAATTCAAACACCCACATAAAATAATAATTGCTCTTTTCATCAATGCTATGCATAATGATGCTTATGCTTAAGAATGTAAGTGATTATGCATGCTTAACACCAGAGTGTTACAACCCTTCCCCCCTTAAAGAAATCTTATCCTGAGATTTAAGTAGACTAACCATTCTTTATGAAAATCGGGATATACTTCTTTTAAATAGTCCTCGGTTTCCCAAGTGGCATCGCTATCATCATGATTGCTCCAAGAAACCTTGTATTGCCTGACCACATGATTTCTGGTCACTCTGTCTTTGACATCCAGGAGTCTCATAGGTTTCTCTTCATAAGTTAAATCTAAACTCAGCTTAATGTCTTTAAGTTTAACGGCTTCTTCGGTTGGAACACGCAGACATTTCTTGAGTTGAGATACATGGAAAACAGGAAACACTGCACTCATCTCTTCAGGCAGTTTGAGCTTATAGGCCCACAATCCTTTTCTTTCTATTATCTGATATGGACCGACATAACGAGGTGCTAGTTTTATTTTAACACCAAAACATTGCACTTTCTTCATAGGAGAAACCTTCAGATACACATAATTACCAACATTAAAAGTTAGAGGTCTTCTTCTCTTATCAGCATAACTTTTCTGACGGGATTGTGCAGCTGCTATGTGTTGTTGAATTGTTCAAACCTGCTCTTCAGCTTCTTTAACAAAGTCAATACCATAATATCTTCTTTCTCCAGGTCCTACCCAATTCACGGGCGTTCTACACTTTCGTCCATACAGTGCCTCAAAAGGAGCCATCTGTATACTCTCTTGGTAACTATTGTTATAAGAGAATTCTGCCAAAGGTAACCACTTCTCCCATGAGCCCTTGGATGATAAAACACAAGCCCTCAAAAGATCTTCCAGAACTTGATTCACTCTTTCTGTCTGGCCTGAAGTTTGAGGATGATAAGCGGTACTATGATTCAGCTTTGTCCCCAAATCCTTCTGCAAGTGTTCCCAGAAATGAGCAGTAAACTAAGATCCTTGGTCAGATACAATTGTCTTGGGAATTCCATGCAAATGAATGATCTCCCTGAGATAAATGTCAGCATATTGAGGCGGTCGATAATCTGTACGAATTGGAATAAAGTGCGCACTCTTGGTAAGTCGATCAACGATTACCCAAATAGAGTCATGCCCTTTTTGAGTGGTGGGAAGTCCGGTAATGAAATCCATACTGATATCTTTCCATTTCCATTTAGGAATCGGCAACGGTTGAAGCATTCCGGCTGGCTTCAAATAAACAGCCTTTATGCGACAACAGATGTCACACCGTGCGACATAAGCTGCAATCTCCCTTCTCATTTTGGTCCACCAATAGCGAACCTTCAGATCATGAAACATCTTACTACCGCCAGGATGAATAGATAACTTTGATAAGTGAGCTTCATCCATGATTTGATTTCTGAGTTCTCTATCTTTTGGTACGACCAGACGATCGTCAAACCACAAGATTCCCTTCTCATCCACTCGGAAATGCTTGAGCGGCTATTTCAACATCTTCTCCTTGATATGACCTATACCCTTGTCAGTTTTCTGACCTTCGATGATCTTGCTTTCAAGCGAGCAACTAATTTGGATGTTACACAGCACAACAGGATGCATGAAGCTAAAACCATCTGCTAACAAAGGTTGAATAGCATGGCAATGTGATTTTCGACTCAACGCATCTGCGACTACGTTTGCCTTGCCTGGATGGTATAAGATCTCCATATTGAAGTCCTTAATAAACTCCATCCATCGATATTGTCCATGGATGGTAATGTGATTTTCGACTCAACGCATCTACGACTATGTTTGCCTTGCCTGGATGGTATAAGATCTCCATATTGAAGTCCTTAATAAACTCCATCCGTGGCCAATATTACCCGTGAAACGGTATGTATGGTTGGTTTTTGGTGCTTTGTTTTGCCTGCAAGAGCTGCATTGGCGATTCCCCTCTTATTTTCTGTCTTTTTCAGCAACTGAAGTATGGCAACCGTAGCGGTCACGGGCCGACTTGTTCTGCTGGCACTTCTGCACGAACCCGAGGATCTGCCGACGCTGGCGCCTCCGCCCCCCAAGTTCTTCCTGCCAGCGCTGGGACTGATTGCATGGCGGAGGAAGCGGCAGCGTCTCCAGGAGCTCGCGTGGGGCCTCAGGACTTGATTGCTACCGAGGAGGTGTAGAAATTCATCTTCATTTGTGGTTGTATATGTTTTGTCTTTTGCTGACTTGGTGCCGTTGTGCATATGTAAAGAACAATTTAAGTCTTGGTTTTGTAAAATATTAATGGCCGAATCATCCTGCGCAGGTCTGCAGTTTGGGGCCTGTGCAGGAGGTCAAGCCTATTACCTTTATGCGCAATGATGTTTACGTTAGCGATGAGCTGTGGACTTATTAGAAGTCGGTGTTTCCTAGGCTTTCGGTGGACGACATGTTCGATCTTGTTCTTAGCGATTTGGATGATGCACGCCCTAGTTTTATTCGTTCTTTTGCATGGCGTGGTCCGTCTAGACCTTTGTAATCATATTTATTTACACGGAGGTTTGATGTTGTGATGGACATGTCATTTGTGTGGTTGCTCATTTCAGCCTCCGCTGTGCTACAGAGGCCTACTTTAATTAGTCGGAGGCCTTCATGCCTTATTGTAGGTGTTACCTCCAGAGGTGATTTCTGTTTTCCTCCCTGGAGGTTGTATCCACTTTGAGACATTTATGTATTAATAACTTTATCGTTAACATACGGCGGATGTTACAACCGTTGTTTCTCTTCGACCAGTGCTATTGTCGGTCTTGCTGTGTTCGACTTTGCAATCTTCAGCAATTTGTCCGTGCATCCCGACGCTTATTCTGTGGAGGTAAGCTATGGTTGATTTCAGCAGAGACGGGAGGACGTTACAAGTTCTTACGTGGTATCCCCCCTTGTCTCCGTTCAAACGATGATCCTGATTGGCTTGCTCTACTGGCTTCCCTCTTTGGCATTGTCCCGGAGGCCACAGCTGCCTTCGGGATATTTCTTTTGCCAACACTATTATGAATTCTTGCATGGTATCTCGTTATTTTTGGTCATCCGTATGCAGACGTCTACCTCCATCTC
Organism: Bothriochloa decipiens; assembly: GCA_023333625.1. Lineage (NCBI taxonomy): Eukaryota > Viridiplantae > Streptophyta > Magnoliopsida > Poales > Poaceae > Bothriochloa > Bothriochloa decipiens. The sequence goes on along the minus strand of CM041644.1, from coordinate 43,296,721 downwards.
CCTTAAGTGGGTTTTGGTTACGTGGAGCTGGTTGTGGTTGGCCCTTTTTCGCTGCTCATGCATGCAGGCATTGAGCTCTACTTCTTTTATAGTACCCCTTGTGTACTTTGCGTATCCTTGGTATTTAATTGTTTAGCGTCCTCACTTGCAGAGGCTAGTTAACATAGGTATTGGTTTGGTACTTGTTTCCTTTAATGATAGGTAGTTGTAGCTAGTTTAATGGTGCTTTGGAGGTCCTTATAAAAGGATCTATTCCCCCCTTGATCATTTGGGCTGCTTTGTTGTGTACATTATACTGATGGTGCTTACTATGACTTTTTTGTGTTGGTACTATGTAAGGACTCGTAATAGAACACCCTCGGAGATAGCGGCTGGCTGCGTTCTCATTTAGCATTGCTGAGGTAAGGATTTTGGATGCGGTGGTTGCTTGCGACTAGAAGGTGCAAAGTGGTGTGCTGACTGATGATCTTGGAATTTGCCATGCACACCATGGCGTTGGAGGTTCGCCTCCTTCACTTTGTACCGAGCATTCATTGGACTTGATTGAAGTGACCTGGTTTCCGAAGGCACAGGGTGGTATGTAGCCAGGAGGTGATAGGGGATATTCTGCAGTTTCTCAGGGTTTGCCTCCGTCATTGCTAGTGCCGGAGGTTTAAGCGCCGGCAACCTTTGATCCACTTCCATGTCTTGTGGTAGCAGGTTAGCTGGGTGGAGTGGCTGGATATTTTGACCCGGAGGTTGTGTATTTTGGTCTAGCAGCTAGATACGTGCATTTTGTAAATTGTTTTTGTTATGAGCAATGCGCAATGTGCCCTGACTATTGTAAGCATGAAATTAAATGAATAGACTTGTTTTACGTATTGCCTCCGTTCCGGAGTGCGGAATATCTGTTTCTTGTGATTGTATTGCTTTTGGAAAGTGTATGACGCGGAGGTTGCTTGGTTCCGTGAATTTGTACCTGCGTGAGTGTTACCTCCGCTTGTTTTAATATTGCGTTCTGGAGGTTGCTTTTGGTTCTATGATGCACTTGAGCAGTGGTTGGACTATTCCTTCTGATTCTATCATGCACTTGAGCAGTGGTTGGACTATTCCTTTCTTGTATAGAACTCTGTCTATTATCATGTAATTCCTTGCCCGTACGGCAAGCCTTGATGCAACTATTTCATCTGATGTCACATGGACTCCGTTAATAAAATCAGTTATAGGTTTCCTCCAGTCCTCTATGTCTACTAGGAGTACCTGCGCAAATGCTTTTGTTGCTTTTGTGGTAGCTGGTAATGTCAATTCTTGGTAGAAGGTTCCTCAGGTACCTCCGTTTGATTTGCTGCTGCTTTGGCTAACTCATCTGCCTCCGAGTTGTCCCCCATTAGGATGTGTTTTAGGGTAAAGCCTTGGAATCTCTTTTCCATACCCCTGATTACTTCTAGGTATGCAGCCAATTTTGGGTTCCTTGCGACATAGTCTTTCTCGACTTGTCCTGTTACTATCTTTGAATCAATTCTGACTATGATGTATTTCACAATAAGTGCCTTGGCCTTGCCGAGCCCCAGGATTACCGCTTCGTACTCGGCTACGTTGTTGGTTGCTTTGAAGCACAGTCTTGCTGCGTATTTTGTTTTGATGCCCGATGGTGATATTAATACCGCAGAGGCTCCTGCACCTTGGATTCCCCACATGCCATCTGTGTACAGTGCCCATATTACAGCCTCCGCTTTGTCTTCTGCGTGCTGCGGAGATGTCCATTCTGCCAAAAAATCTGCTAGCACTTGAGACTTGACTGCTGTTCTTGAGATGAACTTGATGCTAAACTAGGATATTTCTATTGCCCATTTATCAATTCTGCCTGATGCTTCCTTGTTGCCTAGGATATCGGCTAGCGGTTGTGCTATTGGCACCAGGATTTCATGCTCTTGAAAATAGTGTTTGAGCTTCCTTGATGCTATTACTACTGCATATGCTATTTTTTTAACCTCCGAATAATTCAGTTTTGCTCCTTGCAGCACTTCTGATACAGAGTACACTGGGTGTTGTACGCTTTTATTGTCAACTTCCTTTTCTTGAACTAGCACCGCGCCAATTGCTCCTACGGAGGCCGCAACATATAGTAGCAAGGTTGCCTCCGCATCTGGTGCTATAACCATGAGGTCTTTTGTGATGTAGTTTTTGAGTTGCCGGAGTGCCTCCGACTGCTCTGTGCCTCATTAAAATTTGTCCGAGGCCTTGAGCATTTTGAAGAATGGTAGACTTCATTCTGTTGACTTTGAGATGAATCTGCTGAGCACTGCTATTCTGCCTGTCAGTCGCTGTACTTCTTTCTTGTTTTCTGGTTCTCTCATTGTTAGCACTACTTTTGTTTTATCTGGGTTTGCTCTTAGCCCTTTTGGACCAACAATGTAACCGAGCATCATTCCTGTTCTTACTCCGAAGATACACTTTTGTGGGTTCAGTTTTAGCCCTGCTTCTCTGAGACTAGCGAAAGTTTCCCGGAGGTCATCCAAATGATCTCTGGTCTGCTTGCTGACTACTGCTAGATCATCAACATAGGCTATGATGTTTCTTTGGAGCTGAGCTTGTAATACCGTTTGAATCATTCTTGAGAACGTTGATCCTACGTTTTTAAGCCCTTCTGGCATTCTAACAAAACAGTAGGTGCCGAAGGGGGTTGTGAAGCTTGTTTTCTCTTCATCTTCCTTTCTTAGCCATATCTGGTGGTATCCTGAGAAGCAATCCAACAGAGAGAAGCGCTTGCATCCTGCTGCCTTATCTACTGATGCATCTATTCTAGGTAATGGGAAAGGATCTTTTTTGCAGGCCTTGTTAAGATCTGTGAAGTCTATGCACATTCTCATTTTTCCGTTCTTTTTTGGCACCAAGACAACATTTGCTAGCCAGTCTGAGTACTTGACTTCTCTAATGATCTTGGCATCTAATAACCTTTGCACCTCCGCATTCACTATAGTTATGCGCTCGTCAGACATCTTCCTCTATTTTTGCTTCTTGGGTTTGACATTTGGATTGAGGTCGAGGGTGTGTTCAATCACATCCCGACTGATTCCTTGCAGATCTGATGCTGACCATGCGAACATGTCCTTATTTTCTGCTAGCAATTTTAACAAGTATTGTCTTTCTACCTCCGATAGATTGGCACCTATGGTAACTTTCCTGTTCGGGACTGCTTCTTCCAATGGTAGTGTTATTGTGTTCTCTTGGTCTGCCATGTTAGTTTTTCCCACGGGCATGTCCGGAGGTTCCTCTGCTTCTACGGTGTTGATGTTTTTGTGTGCTTTGTAGATTGCTTTCTCTATGTTCCTTGCTTCTTTTTGACTTCCCCGCACTGTGCTGATTCCATGTAATGCTGGCATCTTCATGCAGAGGTAGCCCATGTGTATTGCCACATTAAACTTGTTTGTGAATCCTCTTCCCAGAATCGAATTGTACTGGTAGTAGATGTCGACTACATCAAAGGTGATGTATTCTGTCCTGGCACAGTCCCCATTTTTGAATGATACTGGTAGTGATATCTTGCCTAGGGCGTTGATCTTCTTTCCACCGAATCCGATCAATGGGGTGTCCGATGGCTGTAGCTGGCTTCTGCTTAGCTTCATCTGGTCAAACACATTGGCGAAGATGATATCTGCTGAACTCCCAGAGTCAAGAAGTATTCTGCTTACCTCCCAGGCAGCTATATTTGCCTTTATAACCATGGCATCTGCATGCGGATAGCTTTCAACTTGGAGGTCTTGTTCTATAAATTCTATTGGCATCTTGGACCATTCTGTTGATCCGTAGGCGCCCTGAACTGCCACATTGTTTACCAACCAGAGGTGGTCCTTCTTTTGTTTTTTGGTTTTGAACTCTAATGCTGAGCCTCTGGCTATAGGTAGTATCATGCCAATGGTTGGTAGTGCTGAATGCGGGTTTAGCTGGTTTTCTGCCGGAGGCTCCGCCTTCACTGTTGTTGTTGTGGTTAAAGCATACTGCGGAGGTGCTGGTAATGCCTCATACTGTCTCTGCTGTGCTGTCGGAGGCGTCTGCATATGTGTTGGTTCAATGAGTGCTATGTGCGGAGGTCTTTGGTTGATGTAAGTTAGACTATTTTCTGCTCTGTTCTGGGTGTAGCCCTGATGTTGTGATATTTGCTGATAGACTGGTCTCTAGGCCGATAGTGCCACCGGATAGTACTGTTGAGCCAAGTTGTGCAGCGGTAATGGATCTGGAGCGTATCCTGGGAAACTTGGGTTGTACTGCTGATAGACCTGCGCACTGTGAGCGTGATTAACCTCCCTGCTACCTTGCTGTTGGGGCTGTAGCTGTGACTGTTTGGTTTTCATCCTGTCAAGTGTCTCTTGGGCCTCCGGGCAATCCCGTGTGATGTGCCCCTTGTCCTCTCCGTGGAAGAGGCAGTATTGCTTCCTTGGTTTCTGATTTTTGCTCCAGCTCCTGGACTTGTTGCTTTTGCTGTAGCCTTGTCCCCTTTGATTTCTCTGGTCATAACTTTCTTTTTTGTCCCAAGAATCTGGAGGCTGGCTAGCCTGCAAATTGAAAACTTGTTTCTGCTGGTTCTGGTATTGTTGTCTCTACTGATTCTTGTTTTTCCTTCTGTTGCTATTGCTTGAAGACTGTTTACTTTGATCGTCTGCTTCCTCCAATCTCTTGTGGAGGTCATTGTCAGACCTGCAGTATTTTTTGAAAACTCCTCGTGTAGTTGAGCCATTGTGGCTAGCTTTTTTCTTGCTAAGTGACTGGCGAATGGGTCGATTCTGAATCCTTTGATTGCTGCTTCGATGGCCACCCTGTTAGGGGCATCTGGTGCTTTAGCCCGGAGGTTTAGGAATCTCTGATAATAGTCTTTGAGGGGTTCGCCCTTGAGGTGCTTGTTGCTGAACAGGTCTGACGATGTTAGCGACTCGCTTGTGTAAGCTTTAAAGTTTGACAATATTTGGTCTCATAGGTTCTCCTATGAATATACCGTGCTCGGTTTCAACATTGAGTACCATGCTAGTGCATCTCCTTCTGCTGCAATCACGAATGACTTGGCCATTATGTGATTGTTGCCTCCGACGGAGGCTACTGTGGCTTCAAAACTCATTATAAACTACCTCGGATCTAAATTGCCATTAAATCTTGGTAGAGATACAGGTTTGTAGCTCGGAGGCCATGGTGAGCTTTGTAGGCCTTCGGACAGTGGTGATTTTGGGTCAAAGACTCTTGACGGTGTAGGTAGGCTTGGAACTATGGTGTGCGTAGGATGCGCGTTCACAGTTGGGGGTCGACCTGCCATGACTGGTTGAGCGACCTCCGCTGGACCTGCTGTCAAAGGTTGCATGCTCTGTATTTCTGCTTGCAGAATGGCCATTTGCTGCCTTATCTCGTTTGCTTGATATGATGATTGTATCATTCTTTGTGTGGCAGCTTGCTGCGCCCTTAACCTGTCTCTTTCGGCTTCCATGCGGTGCATCTCATCTCTTAGCCTGGTCAACTCGTCGTCTTGGTTCTGTGCTGTCGGATGCTGCTCAGACGGGTCCCCCCTTTGCGTAGCGTTGTTGTTCTCTTCATCACCTCCGTCCTCTGGTGCGGAGGCATAAATGCTCCAAATATTTATCCTTGGCCTCCCACGAGGAGAGGGCTGCGGTACCTCCGCCTCAGCGGCGGTACGTCTCCTCGCGGTGGTTTTTTTTGGGTGGCATTTGTGGGTGTTATCTCCGGCCAAACACAAGCGGTGGGCGCCAACTGTTGAACCGAGTCCCAGCAGGTTAGAGTGAAGATGGAATGAGTAACCCAGATGGTTCCTCTCTGTATTAAATATGAAAATTACAATATGGGCCCGACAGCATGTAATGCCACAACTACCAGGGGGTCCTCCCCCTATTACACAGGGGGCGTGGCCTTAAATAGTCGCTCCCCAGCTCGAGGCTGAAAGTACATGTGTGCCCCAAATGGAGTTTTCAAACCCTAGACACTGACTCTATTACACGTGGGTCCCTTACGGGCACGTTGGGCCACCATTTCCTGGCCACGGCCATGGGCCGTGGCCCATCACCACTCGCAAGAGGCCCGTCAAGCCCACCAACTGTCCTCATGCCTCCCAGCTGGCTTCGGCGCATCACCCAGGTAGAAGCAGCCTCAGGTTATCGCCTTCTCCACACAGAGCCTCCGGGCCCAGCGAGGCCGTGTCGACTAGCCTCCGCTCGGCAACGGTGATCTTCGCCGAGCCTCTTCCGTTGACCGGTTCGAAGCCTCCGCTGGAGGCTACCCAGCGGAGGTACAGCCTCCGCCTGAGTGAGGGTCGTCGCCGCCGGATCTCCGCCGTCGACTGGTTCGACGCATCTCCCGGAGACCTCCGCCCGGAGATCCGTCCCCCGGTGACGACTCTAAAACCTACAAGCGTGGGCCAGGTTGAGCACAGTCGGAACTGTTAGCCAGATATAAATTGGAGGTAATAAGCTCCTCCGGTCCTGGGGCTGGTCCTGGGGCACATCCCCAACATGTACCATGCATGAAGAAAGGAGAAAGGATACAAAAATAATACACCGACTAATTAATGGGTGCAAAGGCTAGAGATTAAATCTAAAATGTGAAAAGTTCCTAAGAAGCCACATGGACCCCACGTCTTACAGTGTGAGTGCAACAACCTGCATCCAAATTTTGACCAACCAGATTGGCACAAATCTTTGCTAAACATATATTTTCTGAAACTTGCAAATAAGAAGATAGCAATAGATGAACAGAGGAGTAACTGCATTTTTTCAGCACTGATCCTAACCTGTTCATCCTAGGTTGAGTAGGTTCTGTAGATGAACTGAGAAAGAACGCTATCAGCACAGCAGAGCACCTTCTCTCGGTCGAACTGCAAAAGGTTGTGCTCCACTTGATGCCCCCCACTGAAGACCCCGCCACACCATCGCTGCCGGCCCTGGGGAAGCAGGGTAGGAACCTGAGTGGCAGAGTACCTGATGTCAAACACTAATGTTATGCAGATGCAGAAGCGTGTATCTGAAAATTCATAGGACCACCAAACCAAGGAAGGTGTGTAATGAAATCGACAAGCAAAAAACAGAACTTCGAATGAAGTTTGTTCTAATTATGGTTGAGCTAGCAGTATTTACCTTAGTCAGTGACGTAAACCTAGGCTATCTTCTTCCCACTGCTTATTTCATCGAGTGCAACTTGTCTAGCTTTACAGAATTACAGCAGCAACTAATAACACATATGCGTGTACTTCTTTTTTTCTTGTAGACAAATAGGAGGCCTGTATCTTGCCAGGAATTATCATAGCAGCAACTACTACATGCCTTGACAATAAGGGGAAACAAACATCATTGAACCACCTCGAGAGCTTAAGTGAGAGCGATTGCTGTTAGCTGGCAATTTTTTTTAAGGAGCAACAGGCTGCGCCAAATCATGTTCGCGGTTGCAGTAAACTCACCATAGGCATCTATGAGCTGTATAAAATATAAAAATATTTAGACAAGATCCAGAAAATGTAGGAATCGCTGCATCTAGCCTACAAATCAGTGGAAGTGGGACATATTTTTATGCATCCAAATAGCAAAGAATTCTAATGACCATTCATGTTAACTATATGTATTGACTTAGTAATCAAAATCTTCAACCATGCTATAAGGTCATCTTGTTCGTTTACTTAACTGAAAATATGCTGGAACATAGAGAAGTTGCAATATTTATCTGAATAGAAACCAATGCAAATTCAGGGACTGACTATAGGCATAGTTTCAAGCAGCAATAAAGGGCACAAAGATATGAAGAAGTAGAAAGCCACAGTCTGTCCATCTAAACATCAGCAAAAGCAGGTAGCAATAAACTGGATAGAACTACAGCAGACTACAAGCTGTGTAAAATTGCACAGGATAGCGAAACCGTCACAAAGGGTGCTTTCACATGAAATTGGCTTCCCCTAAACAAATAGGCCTGTCTCTTGAGGAATTATCACAGCAGCAGCCAACATCTGTTGCCATCTCAAATCTCTGAATCACCGAGTAGAAGCACTGAATCACCGATACTATATAGATATCTAGAAAGGCTAGCAGATTCAAACAGTAATAAGTTCCAAAAATATCACCAAAGCATCTATAGAAATTTAAACAGTAATTGTCACTAAGCCAAGTTCCAAAAATCATCCAGGAGAGCTCAGAAGAAGACAACTCACATCCTCAGAAATTCCATGACATCTGCTGACAGTGAAGAAGCACCTGAACTCATAAGTCTCACTCGTCCACCAAGCCTAGCTTTAATTTTGTTAAATACCAACTTATCCCACTGGGGATGGATTTTTCCCTGATAGCACAAAGTATAGAAGTGACATTTTACTGTGCATACATGCAACGATGAAAACTGAATTCACGACATCAAAATGTAAAACAGAGTTAATCAGCCTTTTCCGATTAGCAATACAAAAACAAGAAGATTACTATTGGAAGTTCTGAAATATAAGTTACAACTATGTGCTATATAAGAAAGTCCTGAAGAAACTATGGAACAAAAAAAAAGGCATATACTTCCCACTGTGTTTATATACCTGTCATTGCTGACTTTTGTTATTATAACTTTGAACAACATTCTTTTAGTTAGTGCATATTAAAATTCTTATAAATATACAAAAATACCATAGTGCTATCTATACCAAATCTACCAATTACATAATACTATAATGTTGTGTATACCAAATCTACCTATTACATTAACTGCATATTGTTCTTACCCTTAAGGATTGCTTGTCTCTTGGCATTATATGCAGTATGAAACATTTTTTTCTTTCAGCCCACCAAACTCCTTCACAACATTTGTAATTCTGCACATCGAATAAGCAAACTATTACTATTTAATTTAGGAGAATTGATGACAAATAATTCTTCACAACATTTGCCATTGAAGGAGGTAAAAAAGCTGTGGTTGAATAAATACTATTACAGTAACAAGGGGGGATACTGCTCGCACCTGGCAAAGCCAAAGTCACCAATTTTCAATACGATGGCATCACCGTTGGTCAACAGGAGATGGTTCTGCAAGTTTCACACCTTGATCAGTATTGAAGAAAATGATGTATCTCAGAAACAAAGGACAGTAATCACCCATAGGTAGCCAAAACAGATGGATATCTGTAAAAGTACAATGTGTAATCATGTACTTTCAGGAAATGTCGGTCTGTCTTTTACATTAGAGGCTAACACATTTAGTTAAATTTTAGTGGCTATTTATAAAACATGAAGAAGGAGCTTCTATCTGATGAAGGAATCAGACAATTAACAAAATAGTCCTATCTCACAAATTTGTGGAATCAGACAGCCAACGGCTGGGCAGCACAAACCAGGCCAAGATACTCTGCCAACTTCTACAAAATCTGCATCCTCATCCGGAATCTGGGAGGAAGAAATAGATCATGGATGAAGAAATAGAGAACAGCATGGATTTACAGAGGAAGCGCTATCCATTCACATATCTATGGATATGCTAAATAATAGGGAGATGTCCATAAGGCTAAGGGGGTAATCATGTGTACCGTGAAAAACAAAAGGCAAAGTTTGGGAAAAGAACAACACCTTCCGCAAATCAAAGGTACATACGTGCTCCCATTGCAAGAAAACGAATGGATCTGTTCCTATGTGCATCGATAAGTAATAAATAGAGGGATGGGATGAAGATTAAGGGGAAGCACCTGCCATTTCTTGCACGGATGGAACGAATCCTTCAACCTGTAGTACAAATCAGCAGAGTGAAATAGAGGAAACCGTGATGGACCAGCATAATGTGAAGAACCAAGGCAATCTCCAGCCCAAAATAGCTTCCGCTAGCCCCTGCAGCAGCCGAAGTTAGCCATACACGAACAAAGTAGCTCAGAGTGAGAAAATGTATAGTACCAGACAATAACTTCTAGCGATAGTTCTTTCTAAATTAATTTTTTTAGCCTAGCAGCAAATTAACTTCTGGCGCATGCTAGCGGCCGGGCTGCGGCGCCGGAGCTTGCCCGCACCGGGGCTCCACGCTCCAACGTTCACGCACGCCGGCGCCGGTGCGCCACCACCTCATGCCGCCTGAGCCGGCAGAGGAAGGCGTGGGCGAGCCAGGGAGGGAAGAGTGACGACCTCGTGGAGCCAGGACCCATGGCCATCGAAATTCGGCTGGCCCAGAAGAAGAGGGGTGGGAGCTCATCTCACCGCCGCCGTAGAACCCTAGGTCGGGGGCCGCTCCACCGCGCCTCCCGCTCGCCTGCGCCGCCGGGGTGTTGGGCCCACGCCGCCGCGAGGGAGGGGGCTCGTCTCGCCACCACCGTGGAACCCTAGGTCGGTGGGCCGCTCGGCGGCGCCACCCGCTCACCGACACTGCCGCGCAGCCAGCCCGCGCCGCCGGCGCCACTGCAGCACCCGCGCCCGCGCCGCTAGGTCGCCAGCACCGCGCCGCGTGCGCCGGGGTGCCGGAGGAGGATGGTGAGGGAGAGGGAGAGAGAGAGGAGGAGGAGGAGGAGGAGGAGGAGGGGGCGAGGCCAGGGGCGGGAGGAGGAGCCCCGTCGGGCCTGGAGAGAGGAGGGAGATGAAGGAGAGGCGGCTGTGGAAGAGAGAGTGAGAGCTAGGGTTAGGATTGAAGGCTGAAGGCCGTATATATTTGGTGCTGAGGAGCGATGAGAACCGTTGATTCGTAGATCCAACGTGCCAAAAAATTTTGGCCGACGTGGCCATGCTCTGGTGGCTTCCTGGCCACAGCAATTGTTATCTTTAAATGCATCTCCATTCTCCCTACCCACACACCACTCTATGACGAGCATCATTCTATCTCATCTTATAGTCGGGAAGAAGTGGTTATGAGATTCACCCCCCAATGCGCCAAACATCCGTGAAATTCACCTATTTTCAGTAGGGTCGGAGATAAAATTGGACCAGCCAAAATACGATCCAAACTTAAAATTTTGAGGCCATCCAATGGTCCAGCACTTGCCCACAAACAGTACTACTAGTCTCCCTCTCTCACAAATAAAAAGAGTGAAAGTGGGACACCGTCAAAAACGCTCCGTCGTTCCGCCGGACGCTGCGATCGTGCCCCCTTCGGTGAAAAAATTATGCCGCCAGGTGGACCACCCCGATCGGTCTTCACCTTCCCCGTGCATCACGCATCATATCCCTATGACAAATTTGGAAACGTCCTGCGGTCGTGCGCCTCCGTCCTCAATCCACGAACCACGATCTCTTCGAACAATCGAGCGGCCTCACAGCAGCCAGCACTCGCCGGAGTTGCACCAGCGGACGCCGCCGCCTCGACGATCGCCAGGCGCCTGCCGCTGCCCCAACGCCACGCAGCAGCATCGCCAGATGTGCGAATCCCTTCTCGTCCCTTCCTGCCGGGTGAAAGTATCAAACCGATCACCGAACCCTAATCCACCGCCGCCGCCGCCGCCGCCGCCGTAAGGTGTGTTCGAATACCGATCACCGAACGCGCTGCTCTAGGCTGCGTTCCTCCGGGAGGTTCTCCAGTGGTGAGGCTCAGGGACGGTAGGCACCTGGCTTACCTAGAGACCGGCATGCCCGGGCCGCCGCCACGCGCAAGATCATCTTCGTCCACGGTTTCGACTCCTGCAGGCACGACGTGCTCCTCCCGGTCTCGCCGGACCTACCGGCCCGGGTATGGCGGGAGCGACGCGGACTCGTCGCAGATGGAGTGGAGCAGCGCACTGGACGTGCAGGACCTCGCCGACCAGCTCAGCCTCGGCGACAGGTTCCACGTCGTGGGCTTCTCCAGGGGCGGCCAGGTCGTAAGAGACTGCCATGCCCACATCCGGTACAGGCTCGCCGGCCGGCCGGCGCCGCGTTCCTGTATCTCGTCGCCAACTTCTGGTCGCGCGGCTTCCCCGGCCGCGGCGGCGTGTCCAGCCGCGCGTACGCCACGCGGCTGCCACAGGACCGGTGGGCGGTCATCGCGCCGCGTCTACTTGCCGCCGGACCTCGACGTCATCTCGCCGCCGCGGTAGGGCCGCGGCGCCGCCCTCACTGGGCGGAGGTCAAGCAGCAGGGGGCGTTCAAGGCGCTGCACCGGGACATGATCGTAGCGGTCGGCGAGTGGGAGTGTGGGACTGCAGCCCACTGGAGCTGGGTAACTGGAGCCCGGTGGCCGTGCACCTGTGGCACGCGCTAAGGGCCGCGTGGTGACGCCGGCCATGTCGCGACACATCGCCCGGCAGCTGCCATGGATCTGCGACCATGAGGTGCCGAATGCAGGGCACCTGTTCATTGCTGGCCAACGGCATGGCCGACCGCATCGTCAAAACGCTTGGGCTGGGCGACTAGAGAAGCTTTTGCATTGATTCGTATTCGCTGCGTGCATCCACAGATAACGCACTTCCTATCATATCACACATTCAGAATGGAACATTAGTCACTGTGAAAAAAATTCAGAATCGAACATTTTGAAATTATTTATATTTCTATTATAGTAACATTTATTTCCATAATGAGTCTGTCAATGTCTAACTTTTGAAATTACAAATTTAATGCTCAATTCTCTACACATCTTATCTAACAGTTTTTGTACTTTCTGTAATTTGGATATCCACCTTCCAGATCCTAGGTACCCTTACGAGTGCCTTGGCTCCTTCTTACGAGTGCCTTGGCTGTCTCTAGCTGTTGCTGAGCCTGTGTGGACGCTACCACTGGCCGCCTGCTGCCGCTGTGCGTGCTCACTTTTTTATCTTTCTTTTTTCGGCTTCATCGATCACTGTGTGAATTACTAACCCTGTGAAAATTGTGAATTACAGTAGTGTGCATGTTTCAGTCATCATTGTTTATGAGCTGCCGGCCAGGGTTGGTTCATTGTTGTTTCAGTCATCCATGTTTATTGATCTGATAAATACTAGCCTGCTGATGGCCGGCTGCTTCTGCTACCTGCATCTCATGTATATTACAATTCAGTCAACCTTCAGTTCAGCATTATTAAGAATTTTTATCTTGCAATTCAGTCAACCTTCTCAGTTCTTCAACATTATGACTGGTGCTATTTGGTTTTATTGAGATGCTTGTTTTGTGTACATGTGTTCTGTGTACTTGTTTTCTTGCTCTGGCTCATCGCTGCCTGCATGGTACATGGTACTTTGGTGCATGGTACTGTGCCACTGCTACTACATGGCCTGCTGCTGGTATGGGAGCGCCGGATGGGAAGCTTGAAAAATTATGATGATGCATATGATCCAGTAACTGAAACAGTACACAAATATTTTTTTCAGAAGCCTAAACTGTAATCTTTCACCCCAGTAATTTCCAAGCACTTGCAATCTTTTGATAATCGCAAACTACTTTAAAACCAGTAACTGTGAACTTTTTTGTGGACCTTGGTTTTGACAGGGCATTTGCATGTACGGCCACTTGTGCCTGAACACTTGTGCCTGAAGTGCTCAAACTGATCAACAGGAACGGGGAGCAAGCTGTTGCATCCTTATTTAAGTTTGTATATACGGCCTTGTGCCTGAACGCTTGCTTGATGGTCACTTGATGGCTAATAATCAGCCTGACACATGTGTTTAAGTTGGTTCATGCGACATGGGATGGCAAAATCATAGTGCCGCTTGTGCCATATAATATTACTGATCTTTTATGACCTATAATATGTCTTTTTCTGCGAACATGTGTTGATTTTTAAATGTCACTTTAATATCGTTATTTAATTTCATGTATTGTTATCTTATTGTGTGGTCTATATATTTTTTATATAAAAGTTTAGTCATCCCGTAGCAATGCACGGATACGATACTAGTAGTATAAAAACGTGCAAACAACTCTTCTGTGTTCTCTTCATGAACGAGTGTACGCAGCTTCTACAGCGGCCAGCAGTGCTGGCTCTGTTCCCAACCACACCAACTCATTCGTCAACGCCATGATGTCTATGATGATGATGTACATTCTTCTTCGTATTATAGGTAGCTAATAATAGGCTTCAGCGAATGGATCATCTCCTAATAAGTATATATATATTGTGTAATTGAATCAAGCAGTAGCAGGACCAGGAATCTGATCTTAACAGGGCAGACTTCTGCAGACGACGACCAACGACCATGCGGCGCCACCAAGCCACCAAACGCGGTAGCATCATACTTGTCATGGCGACGACGATATCCATCCGGCTCGTGCTCGCCGCGGCGGCGGCGAACTCCGGGCGACGACCACGGACGGGCCGGCCGTGTACGTGTTCGGGGACTCGCTCCTGGACGTGGGCAACAATAACTACCTGCCGGGGACGGACACGGACGTCCCCCGGTACTAGCAATAATGGACTAGGAACGGTTTTTTTCTTTTCTGTTTGCGAATTGGACTGGAATGGTTCGAGTCTTCGAGGCAGCCACAGCCACCACCGCCATGAGGGCCATGCCGACGCCGCGGTTGATCGTGTGCACGTCGGCGGGTGGCCTCCATCTGGTACTACATGGAAAGGAAGAAGCCGTCGAGCTCTACACGTGCATAGTTCGGGGCGCCGACGGCCACGATCTGACCCTGGCTTCCATCGCCGTGTGCTTCCTCGTCCAGAATCCGGCTGGCAGGATCGGAGGCGGAGGATGACGCCGGAGTGGAAGACGAGTACGAGGGCCAGTGCGCGAACAGGGCGCCCTGCACGGCGCGGTCGACGACGAGCTTCCTCGTCCCTGTATCTTCCTCGCGGAGGCCGGCCGCGTACGCGTACGTGTGCAGAGGAGAGAAGACAGGCTGTAGCCAGAACCGCATACCCGGCAGTCGAAGGACTGCCACCGCCCGGTGAGGAGGACGACGCGGTCGCGGGCAGTGGATCAACGCCAATCCATGGATTTAATGGGTTAAACGATCTGGTTTGGTTTGGTACGTGGAGATGGAAGGGACGGTCCAAGGTGGTTTAGCTTTTGCAAATGAATGGGTGGACTGGGGTGGGTTAATTGAACAGGGAATGCACGTCTGGTTTGGTGCGGGTTCAGTGCGGATTTTAGCCCATTCCCAGGTTGACTGCTCTATGCGAATAAAAGCTCCAGATTGCCTGAGTCAAGTCCTCTTTTATTACCGACTAGCATTTTTTGTAAAATAATCCAATGAAACCATCAGGGACAGGTGCCTTCTCGGGCGGCATATCTTTTATGATCGCTGCAATTTTGTCCTGTGTAAAAGGCGTATCCAGGTCATCCAAATTATGATGATAGTATATATATATATCCTAGTTCCTGCCAGTTTAAGGCACGTGATCTTGTGTTTGGTGACCCCATGAGCTGAGAGAAATGGGTACGGACTAGCTTGGATTTATCTTCTTTGTGTCACCATTGTCCCAATTTGCCCGTTGAGAAAAGGAATGAAAGTCTTATTTCTCGTGGCATTCGCATGCAGTTGGAGAAACAGGGTATTATTGGTATCCCCTTTGTGGATCCATGTTAAGCGAAAGTGTTGCCGCTGAACGGCGGCCAGACCAAGCGATTTGCCTTTTCGAGATTTGACAATATAATGTTAACGATGGCACACCATATTTTCCATTCAGCAAAATTCTTCCTTCTCCATAGCTTCAGGGATTTTGTTGTCCTTGTTAGTTTAACATGAATCCGAAATATCGCGTCTTGCGTGTTCGCTCGTCTATCCCAAAACTCCTTTACTGTGTCCAGGAATCGTGGCCAATTTACCTAGTGCGATTCAAATCGACCCCTTATAAAAATCAAATTCCATCTATCCTTGTAGTAATAATGCGTAGTGATTTGACTCCAAGGAGGCAAGAGCTTGTAAATTTGTTCTCGCAAATATACTCAACCAGAAAAATGGGTGAAGTCCCGGTCATCAAAAAAGAAATATACTCAACCAATCCGCCGACGCAAAAAGATGATCTATCTTCGTCATAGTCGAGGTCTGTTGATCATTAGACCATGCGAAATTTTCCCCCCTAAGATCGATTGGTGCCAGGAACACGTTATCAATGGTGCTCTTGAAACCGTTCAAAAGGGACATGTTCAGGCGATTATTATTTTTATCCTGGGCCTTGTAGATTAGGTTAAAGTCACCTAACAATAGCGACGCTAGTAGCATCTAGCTTTTCAGCTGCGCAATCTCCTGCATGAAGAGCATTTTTCTCATTGTCCAGTGAGGGGCGAAGCTAGAGCAAAATGATGGGGGCTGCACCACTTAATTCATAACTACACTAACCGATATGATGTGCCATCAAAAATAGCATAACTAATGTACAACTACCAGATTTTAATATAAAATTTGACTTGTAGCAAGAGAGATGAGATTTTAATCGAAACATGACGCCACCATTTAGCAAAAAAAGGAAGTGTATTCATTCATAGAATGCTAAAATCATCAAGAAAATATGTTTTATATAGCAAAATCTTTTATCTAGGAGACCATGATGAAGATCCTACTAGCCTAAAATGAAAGAGAACAAATAGGTCAATTATTTATCAAATGTTTTCTTCTAACCTTTTGTTTATGGTTTGGATGGTAAGCATCAATTTGTTTTCTCAAGCCTGGATCATATTTCATCTGCACTTCCCAATTGAGATCATCGAGACATGAATTTATGTTATTGTATATGTCTTGATCTTTTTGTTTAAAAAAACTCTCCACGATTACCTGAAGGACCGCAAGCGGCGATCAGAGGGGTGGTGAATGGGAGCCGTAAAAATTTCTCACGAAATATTTCTGCCATTGTCCCAACTTCACCGCCAAACGCACAGAGCAAACACCGTGATGTCCACGACCCAACTAGTGGGTGGATGTTCCCTAGGGATACAGCGGACACCACAAACAAGCACGAAAGGCCAACTTAAGACAAAACTCAAATCGGAGCTCAGATGACAAAACAGTGCACAAAATAGCGGAACGACAAGAACTAGATAACATCACTGCGAAGCACACCTGCAAAACAAACACGGAAAGAAAATTAGATTTGCTCGGCACTCGAAGGTGCACGGCCTACCAACAGCTTTGAGCTCTCCAACCGGGATTTTGAACTTCACTGCGAAGAACAGCAGGCACTATGCATTTCTGTCAAACATGAATCGCCGTACTTGCTTCAGGCCACCGTCTGTTTGTACTCATCCAGAAAGCACGTAGAAGCAAAAAGAAGAAATCTTCACAACCGAGAATTCCGAAGTAAATTAATACTTCACTAAATGCCAAAGAGCTATGGTAATTCACGAATGCAAGAGCAAGCTTCCACGTTCATGCTTAGCTGATGACGCTGGAAAACCAAATCACGAACTGGCATGCACTACACGCTGGACAGGACCTGCCTGAACCTGTCGATGTGCAATTGAAAAATTGCAAGCACTACAGCATCTGCACTGAGCGATCCTGCAGCCCCTGGAGAAGCCTGACGTCCGTCCTTTACCGTACCGGTCCGTCAATACGGCATTCTCTATTTGACCTTCTTCTGACCGTTGCCACCGTCTCCGGACTCCACACCTACACATCACGAACCAAGAGACATGTTTTGACACATAACCCTATGCCAGGGGATTAGTAGAACCACCAAACCAACCACACTCCAAAATATTGGCTCGTTGACAATCACTCATCACACTCAACACAAAAACGCTACACAATGGTATGAAAAAACCATATGTTCACGTTATCTATCATTTGCAAGCCTAATCAAATTACAAATGTATACTTTCATAAAGCATAAACGTATATGCATATACTAAAAAGAGAAAAACTCCAATTAAAACACTAACCCTAAACTACCGGCTGTTGCCGTGGCCGTCGGCCGCTCGCGCTGCTTGGCTAGGCTCGACGAGACGACGACAGGGAAGCCGCGGGGATCGTCGCCGGCGTCGGTGCCTTGCCTCGCCGCCCTTGCGTTGCATGGCTCTGCCTCGCTGAGTCGCTGCGTCAGGTGAAACACCGCCTCGTCGCCCCTCGCTCGTGGACTCGTGCGCGGCCACGGAAAAGTTTCGCGTACAGACGATTGATATCCTTGCAACGTGGGTTTGGCAGCTTGGACAGTTGGGCCGGTGGTGGACTGGTGGGTGCCTGCATTTGGGCCAAGGGGGTGCTCCAACGGAGGAAATTTGCTTGGTGTCCAGTTGCGGGCCATTTACTCCTATGATAGACCACTCTTTGTTGTCCACGAGCATGGTGATCGTTGCTGATACGGTATTAGTTGTCTTGATTGGGCTATGTAATCGGAAGTATCGATCAGAGGCAGCAACAGCTGATGGGAGAAAAGAGCAGTCAACCAATCTGCTATTTTTTTGTCTCCTGGAGACATACAGAGGTAGCCCCAGATGAGATAATCTGATTGCGGAGACTTGATCTTTTAACTACATTATTTAAACCTCTCACGTTCCAGCAAAGGATACGGCAGTCTTTTGTCAAAATTAATAAAACGAGCGAGTCTACTAGCAACTCAGTCCCAACAAGGTGGAAGGCAAAATCATTGATGCAAACATAGACAACTGAACCCATTTCATTAATGATGGATAAGGCTTGCGTCTTGTTTAGTTGTCTTAAAAAGGCTAGAAATTTCACTCTCTCTCCGTCACATCAAATGTTGTGTCGTATGCATGGAGCATTAAATGTTTGTAAATAAATAACTAATTATACAGATTAGTTGTAATCACGAGATAAATATTTTGATCCTAGTTAGGCCATGATTGGACAATATTTGTCAAATACAAACAAAATGCTACAGTACTTTTCAGGCTAGAAATTTCAGCATCTAAACGAGACCTTGGTGTTGCACTGCCAATAGTACTTGGTCGAACCACGACTCACAGTTATAGGCATCTTATGAAGGCACCACAGTCGGTATGCAGATCTTTTTTATTTTTGATAAAGGAAGCTTTTATTAAAACCTCATAAGGTAGAAGCTTAAAAACTTGCTGCAACCTGAATAAAAACCCAAATTAAGCAGGCAAACCGGCAATCAAAGAACAATTGTCTCTTCTTTGTACTGCAAACTTCTTATCGAGTGTTTAGATCGAAATCTGGCTGGGGCTAGGTCGCTCGGGCCTGTGATCCACATTCGGAATAATCGGTTGTTGGATAGGCAAGGTGATTAAGAAATCATCAATATCTTGTGTGTTGTCTGTGTTGTTGCTCTGCCCTACCAATGACTCAACTTGATTTCGCACCCTTCCGTGTAAGTAGTGTGATCGAAGCTGGGGGAGTTCTCTACTATAACCTCCCCATCATGTGTTGGTTCAGGACTAACCTGTTGCCTATGTTCGACCCCCCTAGAACCCCTTCTTGTTCAACGTGGTTTGTGCGGTTGTGCATTGCTCGATTACGATAGGCTCTAAAACTGAATCATAAGCTATATAGTATCAGATTGCTCTAAACTTGCCTCTACTAGAACCTCCGCCTCATTATCCAGCAAGTTATATTAGTGGATGGTTTCAGTGCAGTGTTCTCTACATCCCCATTTTCCAAATGTTCGCTACTATACACATGAACATTGCATATAAAGTGTCTAGCTAGCTAGCTAGGCAGGAGACGGGACATACATGCAAATACCGCGCTGCGGGCTGCATGCTCATCTTTAAACTAAACATATTAGCTATGCAAGATTGGGGTTAAATTCCAAAGATGATATTATATTAGCCAAGAACCAATGACTCCAAATGATGATTTTTGATTTAGAGCGTAACTATAATTCTAACTATTGGACTATTGGATATGCTAACAACCCCCTCGCTCTGCCTCTAGGGGCGACACGGGCGGGCCTCTTGATCCTAGCGCCGACACCCTCCCCCACGCCTCTCCCGCCATGACGTCGCCGGAGCAGGCCACCGGCATGGCCACATGGGTTGCTGGGATGGCAGCGGTGGGGCGTTTTCTTCCAACTGCAGCAATCGGTGCCGTGCTTGCGCGCGGCTGACGGGCGATGGTGGCAGGGCAATGTCGCCGGGCGTCGGCGACAGTGGCAGCAGTGGCCCTGGGGTGGCAGAGAAGGCCTGCATGGGCTCTTGACGGCGCCTGGTGGCGCCCTCTGTGGCCATCTCTGGCGCCCGGTTTTGGCCCCCCTGGACGGAGCTGGCCGGCGGTGGGTGCTGGTGCTGTGGGTGGTGGCCTTGGCGCCCGGTGATAGCGGCCATTTGGCCCCCTGGGCTACGCACCTGGGGATGATGGTGGTGGTGGTGCTGCGCTGGTGCTCTGGCAGGCGGCGGGCTGCTTACGGTGTGATGGCATGGGTTGGTGGCGGAGCGGCGCGAAGAAGGAGGTGGGTTGGTGTAACAACCCTAGAAATTACAAACACCAAAAAATGCAACCAATAATTTTTTTTTGAAAACATGCCCATGTATGTTGTGTGTCATGTAGGAACCCTGCCCCTCTTAAAACTAGCACATATATTAGTGCTACACTAGGTAACATCATCATCACATGTGACTTAATATAATCTTAAGCCACATGTGATAAACACCCTTTGTCTAGCACCTATTGTGTCATGAGTTAAGCCTCAATGTGGTACCCTTGTACTCATGTTGCACAAGGTTAGACTCCAGAGCTCTTTTTATCTAATTACCTCACCTTGCTTAGTGCCTTTATATTTGAATCATGTATCCAATGTACCACTTGTTTACCTCTTTGTTTTATGAGTCAAGTACCATGTTGTACTCCTAAACGTATGCCACATGAGACTAGACTCTAAAACTTCCCTCTTATTCAATTCCCCATCATGCTCCTCTAAAACTTTTCATCTTGTTACATTGGAATCACATACCCAATGCACCTCTTGATTTCCTATCTATGTCTCATATCTATGTTTCACTAGGTGATTCTATTTGCTACTTGAATCAATCACCCATGTGTTTCCTTGTACATATAATTCATGGGACTACCCCTAGAGCTGCTCCCTTCTCTAATTTACCCATCATATTTCTCTAACTCCCCACATCATGCTCTAAGATCACTCATTGGAACCTTGTATCACATTAGAACCTTGTAACCAAAGCATCTCTTGCTTTCCCCAATGAGTTGCATGTTATAGCTCAATATTTCATTAGTTGAGTCTTCATGTTGCAATAGACAAGCATACATGATGCATTTTAATCCTACATGTGATTTGGATTTTATATGGAGTTATGTGATGCTATTTAAAAAGGAACAACAATATTTATTTGCTTAATAAATAAATATTAGGGGAATGATACCCCCATATACCCCAGGGCCTTGTATCCTCACTATTTGACTACTTACAAGTGACACGTTATATATATACCTATACATATATATATATATACACAAGTATGTGAAAACAGAAAAGGATAAGAAGATATATGAATAAAAGAAAAGGCCATTCTGGCCCAATCCTGCCGAGCGGCCCAGTCCGGCCTACCACCTCCTCCCATCCTTTTTTTCCTTCCCCCTGCACCGGCCAGCCCACGAAGCCAGGCCCAGCAAGTAGGCCCAGCAAGGAAGCCGCGTCCCGCGTCCTGCGTCACGCCAAGGAGGCAGCCGCTGCCGCTGACTTGTGGGCCCATGCGAGGGACCCACATGTCATATTTTCTCACCGGTCCCCCTCTCCAGCTGTTCTGATTCGCAAAGCAGGAAGCAGAGCACCGCCGCGGCCGCCCCCACGCCAAGCTTCCCCGCGTTGCGACAAGCTGGCCAACTGGCCATCCTATCCTAACGCCACGCGAGTGCCGTGGGCCCGACAGCGTCTCGACCATAAGATGCCCACGGCGTGAGGCCTCTCTCACGCGCGCGCCATTCACATGGCGAGTCCCGCGCCCGCCTTGCTGCCTCTCCCCGTTTCCTTGGCAACAACGGCACCTCATCTCACTGCCATATGGGACCCAGCCGAACTCGACAGCGACCCCTGAGGCACCTGGAGCCGCTTGATCGCCCGAGTGCTCCGAACTTCATCCGATCCACCGAAGCCTCGGCCGCCGGCCTATATAAGCAGCGCCACGAGCCCTAGGGTTCCTAGTGCTCCGCTGCCGTCTGGGTGGCTTCCAATTCCACCAACCAAGCAAACAATTCAAAGAATTTGGAGAATTGGGGAGAGATGGGAGAAGAAGAAGGTGGGGAAAGGAAGAGTCGGTGTAGCAACGCCGCCATCCGCACCGACACTGCTGCTCCACGGCCTCGCCATCCACCAGTCCGAGCATCAAGCGGAGGAAGAAGAAGGGAGCAGTGAAGGGGAAAGGAAGGGGAAGAAAGAGGACAGGAAAGGAGCCATCACCGGAGAAGAAGAAAAAGGCTGCCACCGCCGCACCAGAGCTACAGCTGCGCGTTGGAGCCACGGAGCAGGAGCCGTACCGCAAGCCGTCACCTCGTCGGAGTGGTTGGATGTGGTATCGAAACTCCTTTTCCATGTCAATGCCGGTGAGCACGCCATGTCTCCTCTTCCCTCTCTGCCCCTTGCTGCCGGCCATGGCGCCCCGCCTCGCGGGCGCGTAGGCCGAGGCCGTAGCCGGCCTGTTGGCACACCTGCACATGCACGCACGAGCTAGACCGAGTCTTGTTCTTCTTGTTCACACGCGCGCTTGCTAGCTGTTGTATCGCTTGACTCCGAGCCGCACCGGCATGGCCGAGCACCGCCACGGCGAGGACGTCTTGCCGCCGCACCATCGAGCCTCACACTGCATCATCTTGAAAACTGTCTCCACCTCGCTTTTCTGTATGCCGTGCGCACGCTAGCCATTTAGAAGCAACACCGGAGCACCGTCATCACACCGTCATGCCGCCGCCCTGCCGCTCTAGAGCGCCGACCGAGCGCCGCCGTTCCCCGTCGATGCCGACCGCCGTGGAGGACAAGAAGCTGACGCCAAAGACCGCCGAGACGTGCTGGATCTGCTGGAGGAAAAGATAGGGGCCGGGAATCCCTCCTCGGAGCTGTGTCGCGCACCGCGACCGCTTCGGAGCTCCGCCATGGGCGTCACCACCCACGCGGTCTCCTTCATGGAAGATGGTCGCCGCTGGTACTTTGGAACGGTGTTGGGCGACCCCGGTCGCACTCCCGAGCCCCAAGCTGCCTTGGAATCGGACGCCGTGAAGCCGTAGCCGAGCGCCACCGCCGACGAGCCGCTCACCATCCTGCGCAGCACCGCCCAGAGCCAAGTTACCACCTTGAAGGCCACCACCAAGCTCGCTGTGCCACCGCGAAGCCGTCGAGCTAGTCAATGAAGCCAGCGCACCTCGCAGTCGTGCTGTCGTCGCCCGCCGTTGTGACTTTGCTACCACCGTCATGGATGGAGCAGTCAGAGGCCCCGCAACCGCTAAGAAGTATCTCAACGCGATCTCCATGATGCCACGATGCTCAAGCACCCATCAATTTCACCGGAGGCCAGCCAGGTCGCTCGATTGAAGAAACTCGCCGCCGCCGGCAAGCCACGTCGCCAGGAGGAAGAAAGCACAGGATGGGGAGAAGTTGGTGACGGGTCCATGCACCCGGTCTACGTGGACCAGAGGCTGAACGGGGGATCCAAGAGCGCCGGTGCACCGTGGACCCATCCCCGTGGACTCGACCCGCTTGAAGCCCAGTTCAGATCCAGGAGGATGACGTGTCAGACCAACAACGCGCCACGTGTTGGGCCCGGCCCGGTCCATGCCCTGCCCACCAGGCCCACTAACGGCCCAACAACGGCCCATTATGGGCCCATGTTGACCGTTGACCAGTCAACGATGACGTCAGCATGTGACATCAGCATGGCCCCACATGCCAGCGATGATGTCAGCCAACCCCACTGCCACGTTAGCTTCTAGCCACGTCAGTGTGATGTCATCATGGGTCCCACATGTCATTCGCTATGTTAGTTCTGGCCAGTAGCAAAGCGCCATGTGGCTTATCCCTGTGCTGCCATGTTTCGGCCTGGTAATAATCTAATCTTTTTCTTTTTTAGAATATATATAAATCTTAGGAAAATCATAACTAATTCATACGAATTCAGAAAAATATGAAACAAGCGTGTAAATTTTCAATAAATCGAGCTCTACGTCTTGAGTTAATGTGTTCTTTGTGCTATTCTATAGGAGTCGCTTACGTGACTATTGCGTCTCGATTTCAGAGTCGAACGAGGAGCGATCCGAGGGAGAACCAAGGAGGAGTTTTCGCTGAACAACTACATTAATGGAAGATGACTCATACCATGACTACCTCGACAGCGCGGTGGCATAACCGGCCATGGCTGAGGCTCATCTGTGGTGCCGGCGTGGTGCCGCGGCCACGCCGAGCCTGGTGGAGGTCACCCTACTCTGTCGAGGCTCACTGGCGGATGCAGGGGGCAGCGGCAGTGTTCCTTCCTCCTTCTTCTTGATGGTGGCCACTCTGTGGCACTGGCTGGGGCTCTTGCTGGCGTTGGGGGGCGGTCTTCATCTATGCCATCCCTTCCATCTTGGCCTTGACTGCCATCGCAGGGTGGTTGTTGTTAGGACGGAGGCTGCGACATCTTTGGAGCACTGGTTCGGTGACGGCTTTGGTGGTCATGTGCGGCAGTGGGTGGTGCGGCTGGTGGAGTGCACAACAGCGGGAGGCCAGTCTTCGCACGTCATCTGATTGGCATGGTACTGGCGCAGCTTTGCGGCTGCTTGCGTGGCTGGCGCGTCGACCTCTCTCGTGAGCTTCTGCAGGTCTGGCAATGACGGCTCGAGTGTCTGGCGCGGACCCGACATCTTGACTGTGGTCCATGCTGTGGGTACTCTGGGTGAAGGCCTAGCGACGGTGACATCTGCGGGTGTTGTTCTCCCTGTTGAGGGCGTCGCGTCCCCTGCTCTCTCTACTGGTGAAAACCCAGTCCTTCTCGGACGAGTGATGGCGGCGCTTGGGCATTGTAACCTCCTTGAAGGTGTCGTTGTGGATTTGGACCCTGTTGGGATGTCTCGTGGCAGGACTTGGTTCGTTGTTTCCACTGTTGTGTCGTGGGTTGCGCTAGTGGTGGATTTTGGAGCTCCATGGAGTGGTAGTTGCTGTTTCGAGTTGGTAGTGTAGCGTTGAGGTCCCAATCCAACCGATAGTTGCTGTTCTAAGTTAGTAGGGTCTGTCTATGACCAAGAGTTGAGTGGACATCGACCAGCTGCAAGTGGCGGTGAGAGTTGAGTTAGTTGGTTAATTGTGGTCGATTTGACCAAGTTGGAGCAAAATTGTTGTGTCTAGTTCGGTAGGATGAGCGGGACTCTCCTCAGTTGTATGATTTTTGCTCGTTTCCATTCAAAGAACTGGATGGGGCACTTGCCTTCTTTGTCTTTCCTTAAAATTAGGGGGCATGTGTTGACACCGTTTTTCGGCACGTGTCAATAAAGATCAGGAGACTAAACTAAATCGGCAAGAGGATGGTTTTTCTTTAGCATTGCTTCCGAATTGCTGATGGGTGGTTGCCAATGAAGGGCATGATGATCTCGTACATTGCCAATGAAGCCGAAGAGCTATTTCTGATAAGGTTGGTAGAGGACGAGAGGATTGTTACCGATGAGGCGAAAAGAGCTGTTGCCGATAAAAATGGCAGGAAGACTGGGAGGTTGTTGCCGATGCCAAGAATATACCGATGAGGAGATAACTTCATCACGGCGGAAGCGGACAGAGGATCGGCATCATAGAGCTTATGATTTTCGTAGTATAGTTTGAGTCCAACTCCTATACGAGTTTATTTGTTTCCTTAGGAGGTAGAGTTCGTATAAGGAATTAGTTTATTTCTTCTATATTTGAGCCTTGCGTGTTAAATTAGGACTCTTCGATTAGTGGAGTATAAATATGTGCCGGGGGCATTGTAATAGGGATCCAAGCATCAATAAACAAATCTACTTTTTATCGCAATTTACTTCTACCAGTACTTTACTTTTCCACGACTTCGTCAAGTATTTTCTTTTTCAACGAGTTCTTTCAAGAATCGACGGGCTGCATCAACTTGATCTCCGGTGACCTTGCAGGTTTCGCGTCTACCGAGCACGATTCAGGCTTTGACTTCCAGGCGTATCGCTGTCGTCTCGTCTGATCTGTTCAACAGTTATCGAATACATTCTGAGCCTTGACGTCCGGGCATATCGCTGTCGTCTCGTTTGGTTTTTATTCAAATTATCATCCTTGTCGATTAACAGGTCAAATCGACTGGCACGCTTTGGATATCGAATTGGGTATTAGCCCAGTGTGTTTGCAAATAAGAATTTTGTATCAACACATCTTTTGGCACGCCTGGTGGGACAAAGTCAACAGATTTATTATGAAGAATCCTGCTGATATTAATCTAGAGAACATCATCGAGATATCAGAGTCAGATCTCAAGGAGGATCAGAAGCTTACCATGGAAAAAGCCATGGAGGACTACAAGAAGCTTTGCTTGAAGTCTTTCAGCATGGATAGGGGCAGAGAAGTCATCCAGAAGCAAGATCTGTCGTTGCCTCGGCAGGTAACCTTTGATTCCAACCCTGGTAAATTACAAGAGATGGTTAATTCTGCATTGAATCAGGCTTTGATCAACCACTCCACTGTGCTGTCCAATACTGTTTACAATGCTGTTGTGAAAACGTTAAAAGACGGACAAGCACCAGGTTATGTCGGACCGGCATATCATCAGCCGGGATCGCATCTGTCAGTACTCCATCGGCAACTCCAGCCGTTGAGAGTATGGAAGCGCCTACTCCTCCAGTTATATCAGGACCATCTATCATTGAAGCCACGCCGATAAGATCAGATCTAACATCTCAGGAGAGGCCGAGTACTCAGTTGAGCACAGATCTATTGGCATCAGCAATGTCAGGTTCTTCAGTCCAACATAATCATATTGCTGCTAATTGGTGGGGATACGGGATGCCTCCAGGTCCATCTACTGCCAACTCTAGACTACCTCAAGTGCAGGATGTAGCAGGGAAGGGTCCAATGACATCGGCTACTCCAATTCAACCGATGACTCAAGTGTCACATTACTCTACTACACCTCCTGCTATACAGCCATTGTCAATAGGATTCCACGCGCCTCCGCAACAGATATCTTATGCGAATCCATTGACTAGTCCTTCACCAGTTCAACAGAGAGTTTCCACTGCAGGACAGCCTATAGTGCCATTCGTATCTCAATCTGGGTTATCTGCAATTCAAGGATATTATGCTAGCTATCATCCACCCATACAAGAGCATCAATTGTCCGCAAGCTATCAGCCATCGGCAAGTCAGGTGCCGATGAGTTATAATCTCAATTGGTCAGGGCAAGCGCCAGTTCAACAATCTGCTATCCAGCCAGGTTACCAGGCGATGGGGACTCAGCAGTATAGTCCATAGGCAGCTTTCCAGGATCAAACATCGGCAAAATAGCCGATGAGCCTTGCTCCACAGAATGGTGCTGTGAATATGCCGATTCTTCCAAGTCAAGTACCACAAGGATATGTAGAAGCATATCAGCCAGCGCCTCTAGTGGAGATTCAGCCAGTGCATTGGCAAGATCAAGATGCATATTTAACTGATAAGATCGCATAAGTGATGAAAGAGCAATTTGGGATTCAGCCCAAGATTAATACTTACTCTTATTGAACTCCGTACCCTCCAGCTTATGACTCAATTCCTTTCCCGAATCGGTACAAGGTGCCAGATTTCACTAAGTTTTCTAGGTAGGATGATACGTCGACGATGGAGCACATCAACTGATTCATCATCCAGTGTGGAGAAGATGCTAACAGGGATGAGCTGAGGTTCCGTTTATTCTCGTTTTCTTTGTCTGGATCAGCATTTACGTGGTTTATCTCATTGCCACCGAACTCTATTCTTACTTGGGCCAATCTAGAAAGACAATTCCACAAGTAATTCTTTGCTGGTGTCCATGAAAAGAAGCTTACCGATTTGATGAAATTGAGACAGCGAAGCGACGAATCGGTGGAGATTTTTGTGCAAAGGGTACGAGACATGAAGAACAGGTGCTACAGCCTAGTGCTTGATAATCGCTAGTTAGCTGGTTTGGCTTTCCAAGGTCTGTTGCCACATCTCAGGGACAAGTACGATTCTTAGGAGTTTGAAAGTCTTAGCGATATTGTGCAGAGGATCTCTGATCAAAATGCTCGAGCTCTAGAACCTAGGAAGAGTTAGAACAAGAAGGTGTCCTTTGTAGAAGAGGCAGAGGAGTCAGATTTAGATGAAGAACCAACTATCGGCCTGGCTGAGTGGGTAAAGGGAAAGAAGCTGATTTCTTGTCCTTTCAGTCAAAAGGAGCCAGAGAAGTTCACATTTGATATCACGAAGGCCGATAAAATATTTGATCTGCTGCTTCAAGAGGGCCAAATCAAGCTGTCACCCAATCATGTGATTTCATCGACAGATGAGCTGAAGAAGATGAGGTATTGCAAGTTTCATAATGCTACTTCGCATAGTACCAATGACTATAAATTTTTCAGGCAGCAGTTGCAATCGGCAATTGAATCTGGGAGAATCAAATTCGATAACTCTAAAGCTCAAAGGCCAATGAAGATTGATCAACATCCTTTTTCTGCAAACATGGTGGATGTCGTAAGCAAGACCAAAGTGTTGACAGCGGCAAGCGCTGAAAGGAGAGCATCGGTAGATCCTAGACATCAAGTAACTGTCGATAACTTGAAGGGGAAAGAAGTAGTAGAAAGCAGCAGTTCAAGAAGATCTCCTAGGCCTGCTCCATACAGAGTTTTAGGTGATCGCTATCGGCAGTGGCAGGAGGAGTTGCGTCGGGAAGAGTGGCGTCGGCATGAAGATCATTGGAGATGCCCCTTCTTCATCTACTGCTGGAAAGAAGGTATTAAATTACCAACGGTTGATAGCTGCCCCGAGTACAATGGTTATGATCAAGCCGATCGGACAGAAAGAAGTTCGCGCTATGGTAATCAGAGCAAAAACATCAATAAGCCGATCAGGGGAAGAGCATCGGTACATGATCGGCTGGGGGGCAGAACCAGTGTACATGAAAGGCTGGGCAGGCATGACGACTGCTTGCCAATGAACTGAGAGGAGCTCGAGGAGATGGCCAATGCGAGAGTTCCTGATGAGGCGATTCTTTGCAGAGACTCCAATATAAACTACCCAGGTTCAGGTACAAAACTGTATCAGCCCGTTTGGAAAATGAAGCTTCCTCAATGGTGCCCTGAAGGTCTGACAAAAACTCAGAAGAGGAAGATGCAATGGGAGCTTAAAGAAGAAAACCCCCGTGGGGCAAAGTCTCAAGTGTGGCAGCCAAAGCGTAAAGATGAAAGTCTATTGGTAGATATCAACATGGTTTTCATATTGCCGATGGAATTTCGGGCACTTGTCGATGAGGAGGAAGAGAGAGTTCTTTCAGAATAAGTGGCTTAGCTGATATTGGATCCAATGATGGCCATCTTTGAGAAGCCTACCAACGATGAGAGACAGCATCTCAAAGCTTTATTCGTCAAGGGCAGAGTTGATGGGCAGCCAGTGTCAAAAATACTCATAGATGGAGGAGCTACGATTAACATCATGCCATATGCCGTGTTTCGGAGGCTCGGAAAAGGAGATCAAGATCTAGCCAAGACAGACATGAAGCTCAAGGACTTTGAAGGGAACATATCACCAGTCAAGGGAGCGCTATGCACCGAGTTGACCATCGGCAGCAAAACATTGCCGACCACGTTCTTTGTCATCGGTGGTAAAGGTGCTTATAATTTACTATTAGGAAGGGATTGGATTCATGCCAATTATTGCGTTCCTTCTACAATGCACCAATGCCTCATGCAGTGGGTTGAAGATAAAGTTGAGGTGGTTCCTGGTGATTCATCTTATATAATTGCATCAGCAGAATCAGAAACTTACGAGCGGTCCAAGTGCATATCGGAAGAAGCATGGGATTCGGAGTTCCTCAGGATTGCCGATTATGAGCTGCCACCGATCCAAGTAGTCGGTTCTGAAGATGAGTTGTAAATGGATAGGTTTGCCGATGATGGAAAATTGGGCCATGGGTTTATATCGGCAGATGATTTAGTTGAAGTAGATATCGATAATGGGGATAGACCAAGGCCAACTTTTATTAGTGCTAAGTTAGATCTCCAAAGCAGAGAACAATTGATTGCTTTATTAAAAGAATATAAGGATTGTTTTGCTTGGGATTATACAGAGATGCCTAGGTTAGATCGATCTATCAATGAACATCGGCTACCTATCAAGCAAGGATATCGGCCACATCAGCAGCCCGCACGCCGATGCAATCCTAAAGTGTTGCCTGATATTAAGGCCGAGATAACGAGGTTAATTGAAGCAAAGTTCATCCGACAATGCTGATATGCTGAATGAATTTCTAATGTGGTTCCTGTCTATAAGAAGAATGAGAAACTTCGTGTCTGTATTAATTTCAGGAATCTTAACAAAGCTACACCGATGGATGGCTACCCGATGCCTGTTGCCGATTTATTAATTGATGCTGCTGCTGGACATCGGATTATTAGCTTCATGGATGGGAACGCCGGATATAATCAAATCTTTATGGCTGAAGAAGATATCTCCAAGACTGCCTTCAGATGTCTAGGTCTTGTGGGGTTATTTGAATGGGTAGTCATGACTTTTGGTTTAAAGAATGCCAGTGCTACTTATCAGAGAGCAATGAATTACATTTTTCATAAGTACATCGGCACATTGGTTGAAATTTATATAGATGATGTGGTGGTTAAGTCTGGAGACTTCGGAAATCATCTAGTTGACTTGCAGAAGATATTGGAGTGCACAAGGAAACATGGGTTGAAAATGAATCCCAACAAGTGTGCATTTGGTGTATCGGCAGGACAATTCTTAGGTTTATGGTGCATCAGAGGGGTATTGAAATTAGCAGGAAATCCATTGATGCCATCAATAAAGTGATTGCTCCTATCGATAAGACTGAACTACAGTCTCTGATCGGCAAGATTAATTTTATTCAAAGATTCATATCTAATTTATCAGGAAGAATCAAAGCTTTCAGTCCATTATTGAAGCTAAAGGCTGATTAGGAATTCGTGTGGGGAGAAGAACAACACTTGGCTTTAGAAGAAATTGAGAAGTATTTGGTGAATCCTCCAGTGCTAGTTCCACCCCAATACGGGGAGCCCTTCAGGTTGTATCTGACGGGTGATGATGAAGTCATTGGGTCAGCTCTAATCTAAGAGTTTAAAGGGAAAGAACGTGTAATCTATTACCTGAGCAGAAGGTTGGTAGATGCTGAGACCAGGTATTCGGCCATTGAAAAGTTATGTTTATGCTTATATTTCTCCTGTGTTAAATTAAGGCATTATCTGTTAACAGCCGAATGCACTGTTATATGCAAAGACGATGTGGTCAAATATATGCTATCAATGCCAATTCTAAATGGAAGAATCGGCAAATGGATTCTAGCATTGTCAGAATTTGATCTGCGCTATGAATCAGCTAAAGCAATCAAGGGGCAAGTGATGGCCGATTTTGTTACTCAGCACTGCGGCGCGGTGAGTTTTGTGGAGATTGCTCCGTGGACACTCTTCTTTGATGGTTCTACGTATGAGGAAGGAGCAGGCATCGGCATTGTGTTGATATCACCTCAGGGGAAGAAATATGAATTCTCATTGCCGATTGCTACCACATCAAAAAACAATCAGGCTGAGTATCGGGCTGTGTTGAAAGGTTTGGAGCTACTCAGGGAAGTCCGTGCCGATGTTGTTGAAATCTTCGGTGATTCAATGCTGATCATTAATCAATTAGCTGGGGCATATGAATGTCAAAGTGAGGTTTTAATCTCGTATTATGAGAGATGTCGACAATTATTAAAGGAGTTTAGAGATTTCCGTCTTGAGCATATCTCCAGATTGCATAATGAAGAAGCCAATCGGTTAGCACAGCATGCCTCGGGGTATCAGCCAATCCACAAAGTGTTGACATCGGCAACTGATGCCGATGACTGGAGGAAGGAGATTGCCAATTACCTAAAGGATCCATCTAGGAAAGTTGAGAGGCAGATAAGGATTCAAGCTACTAAGTATGTGCTCCTTGACGATGAGTTATATTATCGAACGATGGATAGAGTTTTGCTCAGGTGTCTTGGCAAAGAAGAATTAAAGAGTTTAATGGGCAAAATCCATGAAGGAGTATGCGGGACGCATCAATCGGCTTTCAAGATGAAGTGGATGATCAGGCGGAACGGATATTACTGGATGACGATACTCAAAGATTGTTTCAAGTATTTTAGAGGGTGTCAGGAGTGTTAGAAATTCGGCAACGTTCAAAGAGCGCCTGCATCGGCAATGAATCCTATCATTAAACCGTGGCCATTTCGAGGATGGGCTATTGATCTCATCGGTCAGATATATCCACCATCAAGCAAGGGGCATAAATTCATACTTGTCGCTACTGATTACTTTACAAAGTGGGTCAAAGCAATTCCTCTAAAGAATGTGACATCGGCAAACATGATTGATTTTGTAAAGGAGTATATTGTGTATCGGTTCGGTATTCCTCAGACTATTACGACTGATCAGGGAACCATGTTCACGTCAGGAGAGTTTGAGAGATTTGCCGATAAGATGGGGATCAAGGTCTTGAATTCCTCACCTTATTATGCTCAAGCCAATGGTCAGGCCAAAGCTTCTAACAAAGTGATTATTAAACTCATTAAGCGCAGGATTAAGGAAAATCCCAGAAAGTGGCACACGGTTTTGAACGAAGTTGTATGGTCGTATCAGATGGCATGCCATGGTGCTACTAAAGTATCGCCTTATCAGTTGGTATATGGACATGATGCAGTTTTGCCTTGGGAGATCAAGACTGGTTCGAGGCAGATATTTCATCAAGATCAGTTGTTGGCCGATGATTACAGTACACTCATGAAAGATGAGTTGGAAGATCTGATGAGTCATCGGCTGAAGGCTTTAGTTAGCATTGAGGAGAATAAGAAAAGAGTTGCTAGGTGGTATGACAAGAAGGTACAGGTGAAGGAATTTGTTAATGGCGATCTAGTCTGGAAACTGATTTTACCGATTGGGACTAAGAGCGCAAAATTCGACAAGTGGTCTCCTAATTGGAAAGGTCCTTATCGAGTAAATCGGTCCGTTCCTAGTAATGCTTATATCCTAGAAACTCTTGAAGGAGAAATATTTCCAAAAGCATTGAACGGTAAATATTTAAAGAAGTACTATCCTAGCATTTGGATGGATGCGTGAAGAAAATAGATAAAGTACTTGTTCAAAAAGAATGTATCAGCACTATGTTAATGTGAAGATTTTACAAGTTGCCGATGTATTACTTTGCCGATAAAGGAGAAAGTTTACAGACTCAACAATGAACGGATGGCTGATATCGCACGAAGGCGAACCTGATCGGCTTCCTCTAGCATCCTTGCATATTCATCGGCATTGCCTTCCACTGGCTTGATCTTCTTCTTGAGGGCCAGAGTCTTGAGTGTTTGGTTATCCCTTTCTTGTTGGAGGATCTTGATAGCTTCGGGCATTTGGGCCTTCTCCTGATTTGCTGCGTCCAAGGCTTCTTTGACTTGTCTCAGCTCCACTAGCAGGGCTTCTCTTTTTGCCGATAGTTAAACAATCGTTTCTTCTAGATCTGCACAAGAGGCTTCTAGTTTACCGATGTCTTTGTGTTTCTCATCGGCAAATTGCTTGTGCTTCATCATTTCCTCCTGGAGTTTTGCCTGTGTGGCTCTATTGGCAATTCGCTGGACAGCCCTCTGGTACTGCAGCTGCCGACTCTCCAGATGTGCAGCTTGGAAGAGTGCTTCCTCGACATCGACAGGAATATGGCCTCGAATTTCTTTGAAGGTTGCTCTTGCGAAATTAGAGTCCTGGATCAGCAAAGAGGTCTCCTGTTGCAGCAAGGATAATAACATCTCCAGCTGGGATTTGGTTTCAGATGATAAAGCCTCAAGGGCTGGAGCAGAGCTTTCTTCGTTTTCATCATCATCAGGAATATCTCCAATAATAGAGAAAGAGAATAAACTGTCGGGGGACTCTTGCTCCTGGAAAGAAAGAAGTCGTTAGTTGAAGCATTTAAGTGTCAAAGATTAGCTAAGGGAGTTAACTTACTTGTTTCAAGGCAATCTCTCGCCTTTGGCTTGAAGAAGCAACCTCAGGTACAATTGCCGATGGCGTTTCCTGTGTTGGTACCTCGATCGGCTGCTGTCGCGATACCGGTGCCGATGAAGATCCTTGTACGGGTACAATTGCTGATGGAAGAGTAGTTGCCGATGGAGAAGTCTGCACAGGTACATCAGGCGATATCGGGCGAAGCGAGGATGCTGATGGTGAAATTGGAGCTTGTGTAAGTCTCGCCCGCTTTGATTGTGATTCTTCGCCCGATGAAGCCTTGCACTTGTAAGGAGCGTCAACATCGGATGGCTGGGGGGCATCGGCAATGAATGGCTGAGGAATCAGTGCACTTGGGACAGTTGCTGATGCAACTATTTGGAGCTATGAGAGGAGCAGATAAGCAAAAATGCTGATGTAATGATCATAGATCAAATGGACAGTACCTCTGGAGAATCGTCAAGGACGATGAAGTGTGGTGAAGAAGGTGCTACGGGTGGAGACAAAGGACGAGTTACCGATGAAGATTCGATTGGTGTAGAACTTGCGCCCTGAAATGTGAAATCGGTAAATCACAGCAATCGGTATCTACAAAAGAAAATAGGATGGTCACCTGGAATGTCTGTGCTGAAGAAGCCGCTATGTCCGATGGAGCCGCCATACTTCTGGTCGATTTTTTTTGGAGCTCTTTTTGAAACAACTACGGCATATCAGAGCATCTAATGAAAGAGCTCTATAGCCGATTGTGGATATTGGAGATATCGGCTGTAGCCTTATAATTTTGCCACTCTTGCTCAATGTTGGAATTGGATCATCAACCTGTTGAAAAGGAGTTAGTTGCCGATAGATTGAATAAGAAAATTGGGAGAAGTGCATATAGTAAAACTTACTACATCGGCAGGTATGGCATGATCAGGGTCGATGAGATTCCAATAAAAATGAGGAGATGCGAAGAATAGTTGCTCTTTCCATTCTTGCCACCATAATTTGAAAGATTCAGTGACGAAGGAAGCCGGTACCCAATCGGTCAGGTCAACATTAGAGGTATCGGCATCAGGAGGAAGAGTTACTATCTTGCACCAATCCATGCTGCTAGTGATAATTTCTCTTGGTTTAATCACATCAGCAAAGCAGAGGTTGATGGGCAGTTGTCCAAAAGCTAATTGTCTGGCTACTGCCGATGGATAATAAAATTCGTATGTGGGATTGATGTTCTTCCCACTTGCAAATATGTTGACCGGGATAGTGCGAGGGGTGATTATTGCACTAAGAATATCGGCATCTTTATTCAAGGCCTCATCGGCAAAATTAAAGAAAAGAGGGAATCTTGCTTCTTCATCAACATAAGGGACCCAGGCCCGAAGCTCAGAAGGGATGCCTATATAGAGTCTGTGGAAGAGATTACCGATCTGAGCTCTGTTTGCTTCTGCCCCTGGTAATACTGCCAGTGCTTCTCCAAAGTTGAGAGGAGGACGTGTTGCCGATTCTTCTTCCCCGAGTTGATAGTCTTCAGGAAGATTCTGAGGGAACCGCTGGGCGAACGGATCAATGTGAAAATATTTGTGCATATGGGCATTCAGCCACATATTGATGAACCACCAAGGACCTTCCAGATTGCCGATGGACTTGCCTTGCAGCAGCTTTTGTGACACTTGGTAAAGGAGATGATAAACTGAGCCAAGGAGATATCGGCCAAGTAGGAGTCTGACACCGTTATCCAACATCTCTGTTGCAGGAAGGTGCATATTGGTCGATCCAACTATTCTGCCGCAAAAGATGAATTTCTCAAGCCACATGTTCAAGAAAGCTGAGTGCTCCCTGTGATTGACCGATCTGGATTTCTGATACTCGCTGATATAACCGGTCCAGCCGCCGATGTTCCTGGTAGTCAGCCGATGCTCAGGTTTTCTCTGGAACAGAGTGTTGTCATCGGCAGATGAGATATCCAAGCCAGTAAGCATATACACATCGGCAAGGGTTGGAGAAGCTGGTCCATGTCTAAAGATGAAGGCATTCATAGTATCGGACCAGAAGTAGGATCCGACGATTAGCAGTGACTCATTCCTCTCCATATCGGCAATAGATAGTCTGATGCATTTTCTAATCTACGTTCTGCCCAATACAGCTCCATTGGCCTGGCGACCCTCAAATACCAGTCTTTCCATCCCTTAGTGGTTTTCGGCCAGGATCGAAAGGTGTCAGTCTAGAATCCCAAATCAAAATTCTGAGCTCTAAAGGGGATTCGATTGGTTTCTGCATTTATAATGTCGATTGGGTCTGGATTCTCCATTGGACCTAGGCAGATAAATTGATTCCGATGCGTTGGGATGAGAAGCTTATTGTAAAGTTCCTGAGGTTAAAGATTGAGATAGGAAGGAGTCATGAACTGCGCGGACAAGGAGAAAAGAAATATCAAAGGACGGGTAAAGAAGAAGATTAACCTTGGGGACATCAAAGGGAACCGCCATGGCCGCGAATGAAGACGGAGAGAGCGAAGAACGCTAATGGAGGTTAAGAACTGTCACCGAGAACATCACCAGTTGAGTTCGCCGGGGGATCACCTGCTGATGTCGCCGCCAGAAAGAGAAAAAACTAGGGTTGAATCACAGACGAAAAAGGGCCGCGGCGGAAGAAACATTATATGGGCCCGTTGGTACAGGATTTTTACTACAGCACGCGCAACCTTCGAGGAGAAGTTCAAGCAGCTTGGGTAATCATGACCTGGAGGAAATTTTGGTGCATAAAGTATTTTATACTCCGAAATTAGGGGACATGTGTTGACACCATTTTTCGGCACGTGTCAATAAGGATCGGGAGACTAAACTAAATCGGCAAGAGGATGGTTTTTCTTCAGCATTGCTTCCAAGTTGCCGATGGATGGTTGCCGATGAAGGGCATGATGATCTCGTACATTGCCAATGAAGCCGAAGAGCTGTTTCCGATAAGGTTGGCAGAGGACGAGAGGATTGTTACCGATGAGGCGGAAAGAGCTGTTGCCGATAAAAATGGTAGGAAGACTGGGAGGTTGTTGCCGATGCCAAGAATATACCGATGAGGAGATAACTTTATCACGGCGGAAGCGGACAAAGGATCGGCATCATAGAGTTTATGATTTTCGTAGTATAGTTTGAGTCCAACTCCTATACGAGTTTTATTTCTTTCCTTAGGAGGTAGAGTTCGTATAAGGAATTAGTTTATTTCTTCTATATTTGAGTCTTGCGTGTTAAATTAGGACTCTTCGATTAGCGGAGTATAAATATATGTCGGAGGGCATTGTAATAGGGATCCAAGCATCAATAAACAAATCTACTTTTTATCGCAATTTACTTCTACCAGTACTTTACTTTTCGACGACTTCGTCAAGTATTTTCTTTTTCAACGAGTTCTTTCAAGAATCGACGGGCTGCATCAACTTGATCTCCGACGACCTTGCAGGTTCCGCGTCTACCGAGCACGATTCAGGCTTTGACTTCCGGGCGTATCGCTGTCGTCTCGTCTGATCTGTTCAACAGTTATCGAATACATTCTGAGCCTTGACGCCTGGACGTATCGCTGTCGTCTCATTCGGTTTTTATTCAAATTATCATCCTTGTCGATTAACAGGTCAAATCGACTGGCACGCTTTAGATATCGAATTTGGGTATTAACCCGGTGTGTTTGCAGATAAGAATTTTGCATCAACAGGATTCATATCTTAAAAACCGATTAATAAAGGTAGCAATTTGAAAATCTTTTGTGTAGTAGTATTGTCAGTTCGATTTTGCAGTAACTCATCTTGTGCTTTCATATATATATAATATTTTTGTTGCTGACATATCGGTAATTAAGCAGTGCTGTGAACATCGGCGTGGACATGTGGCCGCCGCCGATGGAGAACAGGGTTTTCGTCGCTGTCCCCGAGGATTTCGTGCGCGGGAAGAGCATCTTGCTGTGGGCGCTGAACAACCTTGTCAAGAATGGTGACGTTGTCTCCTTGGTCCATGTCCACTGCCCCGAGCCCGAGCCAAACATCCACTGGACCTGGAGTAAGGCTCCTCTCTCTGTTGTTTGTATGATTATTTTTATGATGAACTTCGTGTATCATCCATGTAGTCTGATGAGTAGAGTTTTGCATCCAGTTTTTTGCTCTTCCTAAATAAATGGATATGCTTTGTTGAATCAAACAATGGAGAGCAGAGTCACAGTCGATTGCAAATCACAAGACCCTACTAGCAGACTCTGTGAAGCACAACTGATGATAGGCTTTTTTTTTTATTTTGCTGTCACATGCATATCATTAAGTATTGTCTTTTTATTTATTTTTTCTTAAATACGTAAAAAATTCACGAACCATTGCAATTAAAAAAAAGAGTTTAAACATACAAAGCACATGTTTCTGATAAGCATGCTAGATGGTCTTACAACTAAGAGCACTAGGTTGTCTTTTTTATAGTAATATGGAACAAGGTCTCTATATTGTTTGACGACATACACAGCTGTTCAAAAACATACGGAGATGCCTCGGAGAGATAAGATAAAAAAAAAAACCTTTGGTTAACAAGTTTGAGGATTGCTAGGAATCCATAAGGTTTTTGTTTCCAAACCTAGCACGGATGAGATAATCATCTCTAAAGGGTTGTTTGGAACCTCTCCTCTAAATTTTAAAGCTAAAGCTCCAAACAGATGATTTAAATTTAGCTCATCTAAACTTTAGCTCATCTCACATTAGAGTTTTAGAGACCTCTCAAGTGAGCTAAAGTGCTCTAAAATTTTAGAGTTCTAAAGTTCTCCCCCCCCCCCCCCTCCACCTAAAACTTACTTCCGTCATTCCAAGTTATAAGTTGTTTTGATTTTTTGGTACATTTATTTTATTATACACCTGGATATAATATTATATTTAGATATATAAAAAAATAGATGAGTAAAACTAAAAGTCAAAGTGACTTATAATTTAAAATAATGGGAGTATGTTTTAATTAAAACTTAATTAATTCTTTTTATGAGGGAAAAAACTTAACTAATTCTTATAAAAACTTCTACGCTCCAATCAGAACCTAATTTTTTCTCAGCGGAAACTGAAATTACTCAACTCCCTATATGCTATATACTCTGAGCCAGTTGGATTATTCTCGGTTCCCTATGCAGCCTACACTTCTCTATTTTTTATTGGTATAGTAACCCGACCAAACGTACGCTATCTTAGCTAGTGTGGATCGATCTCGCAAGATGCAAAATCTCATTTTCTAAGCTACCGCGAGTTAACTTGGCAGTCAGCATACCTTGATTAATCTGTTCATTCTGATGGCACTGTCAAACAACTTTGAGACGTTAAACTTTTAGCATGACACGATAAAAGATTCGTCAACCATGACAATAAACGTACATGTGCAGAACTAGATTTCGGAGTTAATTTATATATCGGATTAATTGACATCAGCTTATTATGTTATTTCCGTGGGACAAAAAGTTCGTGACACCACGGTGAAACAGGAGTTGATCGAAAATCATAGGCTAAAGCTGCGAGCAGAGGCAGAGAAGAAACTGGATGAATATGTGGCCTTGTGCCACACAATGAAGGTGCTCATCCCAACCTCTTATTGTGTGAGATATGAATGATGAATATAGTACACATTCTACAAAAACAGGAGAGTATAATGCACATAGATGAATGTTTAACTCTTTATGTATCCAATATTCTGATCAATTACCTTTCAACAAGTGAGCTGTAAGAAACTAATTATTGACAAGGATGATGTTGCCAAAGGGCTTCAGGAGCTTATTGACTGTCACGGCATCACCAAGCTTGTCATGGGAGGAGCAGCGGACGAACGTTACATACAGTACGTATGGATCACACACTTGACACCTGATGACTACTGTATATATCCCCTGTGTTTAAGTCACCTGTAGCTGGGTCACTGACAGACGGGACCCCTGCTAATGACCTAACTTCAGGGAGCCAGACACTCATCATGCAGCGGAAATTCATTTGCTGTTTTGAGACTTCAATAGGGTGTTTGGTTGGATGGATGAGTTAGTCGATCCATCATCTTCTCATTCTTTTGTTTTTTTTCTTAAAGGGGGCGTACCCAGTGTCGTAGGTTCCCGCACTGCGGGGTGTGGGAAAGGGAAAATAGCCAGCAGTCATCCCTGTACAAATGTGTAGAGGCTGGGACTTGAACCCTGGACCTCTTGGTCACAGACGGTAAAGCTCTACCGCTTGCACCAGGGCTGCCCTGTACATGTACGTTTATTATCATGGTTCTGCACATGTACGTTTATTATCATGACCCTCCAAAAAGGGAACAGCTCAATGAAACTGAAGGGTCATCCTGGCTCGTTGAAATGGTAATTAAGTTATCTCTCGTATTCATGATTGTTATTTGAAATCTTGAACCAACCATACTCATATACTACTTGAACAGGCAAAATATTTGGAGAAATATTATCAGGATTACTTACATGAAATCAATGAGGAGGAGATCTCTCTAAACAAAAGATTAACAAATAAAACATCTCAAATAAGTGATCTTGAACGGAGGATACATAGATATGCAACGATGAACAGGGAAGATCTCGGTGAAGCTGAAGAATCATTATGGAGCATTCCAATGGTATGTTCTCTCTTGTATATTCATGATCTCTATATGAAATCCTAAATCAACAAGAGCCATATGCTCTCTAGCAGGAAAATGGCATGGAGAAACGTTACCCGCGTAACTTGCACGATGCCCATGAGAACTTATTCGTAGAGGATAAAAGAACAGAGACAACACCTCAGATGATGAGAAGTCTTGAGCGGAAGATTGATACAATGAGGAGGAACAGGGAAGATCCCAATGAAGCTAAAGAATCATTACGGAATGTTCCCATGGTAAGTTCTCTCTTGTATATTCACGATTGCTATATGAAATCTTGTATCAACAAGAGCCATATGCTTCTCTAACAGGCAAATGGCATGGAGAAACTTTACCCACATAACTTGCACGATGCCTATGAGAGCTTATTCATAGAGGATAAAATAATAGAGACAACACCTCACACGATGAGAAGTCTTGAGCGGAAGATTGATACAACGAGGAGGAATAGGGAAGATCTCAGTGAAGCTAAAGAATCATTATGGAGCGTTCCAATGGTAAATTCTCTCTCTCCTGTACATTCACGATTGCTATATGAAATCCTGAATCAACAAGAGCCATATGCTCTCTAACAGGCAAATGGCATGGAGAAATGTTACCCACGTAACTTGCGCACCGCCTATGAGAACTTATTCATAGAGGATAAAATAACAGAGACAACACCTCAGATGATGAGAAGTCTTGAGCGGAAGATTGATGCAACGAGGAGGAACAGGGAAGATCTCAATGAAACTGAAAAATCATTATGGAGTGTTCCAATGGTAAGTTCTCTCTCTTGTATATTTGATTGCTCTATGAGATCTTGAATCAACAAGAACCATATGCTTCTCTAACAGGAAAATGGCACGGTGAAACGTTTCCAGCTTAACTTGCATGGCCCCTATGAGAACTTATTCGTAGAGGATAATATAACCGAGACAACACCTCAGAAGATGAGAAACCGTGGGCGGAGGATTGATACAACGAGGAGGAACAGGGAAGATCTCAGTGAAGGTGAAGAATCATTATGGAGCGTTCAAATGGTAAGTTTTCTCTCTTGTATATTCATGATTGCTATATCAAATCCTGAGTTAACAAGAGTCATGCTACTTGAACAGGCAAAGGGCATCGAGAGACGTTACCAGTGTAATTTTCATGACGTCGATGAGAATAAATCCCTTACTACTTGAATATGTAGCCAAGAGAAATAGGGAAATGGTATCAGCGTCGTGGCTTGCACAACGTCAATGTGCAGAATTTCACCCTAGAGGAAAAAATAACGGAGATGGAGCATCTAATCAAAGATCTCAATAGTGACATAGGGATGAACAAATACTTTCTCGAGAAGCGAAAAGAAACAGCTGTTACTGAAGACAGGAGCAGCCTGCACGAGAAGAATGACGAAATAACTGCAATGGCATTGCCGGCTGAAACACTGAACACTGAGTTCTCCTCCTCTGAGCTTATGCAAGCAATGGAACGCTCCAATAACACACTGATGGGTGAGGGGAGATTTGGAAAAGTCTACAAAGGCTTCCTCCGCAACACAGATGTAGCTATAAAGCGGCTGCATGGGGAGACCGTGCAGGGGGAGTCAGACTTCAACCAAAAGGTGCTGCTCCTGTAATCCATCGTATCATCGTCATTTCATATACTACAATCATGTAGATAATCATATCGCTAACAATCTGACACTACGGTGAAACAATAATAATTGCAGGTTGCTGTCCTAGGCCGAGTGCGGCATCCAAACCTTGTCACGCTGATTGGCGTGTGCAGGGAAGCATTATGCCTGGTTTACGAGTTCCTCCCCAACGGCAGCCTGCAGGACCGGCTTGCGTGCAACAACAAAATGCCACCACTGACATGGAAGGTGCGCACCAAGATCATCTACGAGATGTGCTCGGCCCTGATATTCCTGCACTCGAACGAACCGCAGCCGGTGGTGCACGGCGACCTGAAGCCGTCCAACGTCCTCCTGGACGCCAACTTCGTGAGCAAGCTGGGGGACTTCGGCATCTGCATGGACGGGGACACCACCACACATTCCGACGTGCACTC
Organism: Bothriochloa decipiens; assembly: GCA_023333625.1. Taxonomy (NCBI): domain Eukaryota; kingdom Viridiplantae; phylum Streptophyta; class Magnoliopsida; order Poales; family Poaceae; genus Bothriochloa; species Bothriochloa decipiens. The sequence continues at coordinate 43,254,189 of CM041644.1, read as the reverse complement.
GTTTGGAGTCATCATCCTGCAGCTGCTGACGGGGCTGGCCCCGGAGGACGTCGCCAAGCTGGTCGACGAGGCGATGGAAAAAGAGGAGTTGCACACCGTCCTCGATCCCACTGCAGGGAACTGGCCAATCGCGCTGGCCAACCAGCTAGCGCTCATTGGCCTGCGGTGCGTCAGGATGAACCACGAGGAGCGCCCTGACCTCGTGGGGGACGTGTGGAAGGAGTTGGAGTCCCATAAGAATGCCGGTAGTCTTACCTGCGGGCAGGGTGACGACGACCCGCCGAGCTACTTCATATGCCCTATCACTAGGGATGTGATGGAGAACCCTCACTTTGCCGCCGATGGGCACACGTACGAGCTCGAGGCGATCCTGTAGTGGATCCACGGTGGCCACGGCAAGTCGTCCGACAGGAGCGTCAGGTCCCCGATGACGAACCTGAAGCTCGAGCACTTCGAGTTGACCCTGAATTTGGCATTCAGCTCGGAGATCAAGGAGTGGAAAGATAAGCAGCAGCAGAAGCAGGTGCGTAGCTTGGTCTGTGCACATCCTCCTGTCCAAAATAGCGAAGGGCACACAATTATTATTACTCCAGAAGAAATGATCTCCCCCTCCTTAACCGGAAAGAGAAATGATCCCATCCCATCCCATTCATATCGTCCTGCTCCCTCCCCTGGTGATCAGTCACTGACACTCTGGTCTAGCCTTGGTCCTTGATCCTTGTTCGTTTCTCCCAACAGCCAAATCTCTCCTTCCCTACCCCTCCCCACCAAAATCCGAGGAGCTAATTAACTAATTAAGCAAACTCATAGTACTATATATACTATTATATATTATATATACACTAAGTATATCACTTTGGATCCCCATGCCAAGACAAGACGCGGACGGTGAGCTCGAGAGGAGCAAGAAAGCACGGAACTAACGAATTGAAACAACCGAGACCCAGAGGGCAGCTAGCTAGCTAGCTAGGCAGCAATGGCGACCTCGGTCACCGGCGTCTCCCTCCTCCTCGCCCAGCCGCTACCTGCCAATGCCAACGGCACCAGGTACGCACACAATCAGTCAATCACCATGCACCACAGAGCACAGTTCACCGCCCTCTGCATGTTCACCGTTCGCTCCGTTGGCAGCCTCGGTGTCGCCGCCGCGCGGGCTCCTGCTCCTGCTCGGTTCGCGGCCACGGCTGCGCACGCGCCCGCCGCCAACACCAAGAGGAGGACGCCCCGGTTCGTTAGCGTCAGCGTCAGGTGCGTCGGCGTCGGCGGCACCGAGGCGCTGCGCTCCGACGCCGCCGAGCCGGCGGTGCCGCGGTCCGTGCCGGTGCGCGTCGCCTACGAGCTGCAGCAGGCCGGCCACCGCTACCTCGACGTCAGGTACGGAGGACACAGCACAGCCACGCTCTGTGTTTCACCTGTCGCTTCTGAATCTGATGGTGGTTGAGAGACGCGGAATTGAAGAGCAAGAGCACACCTTTTTTTTTTTTTTTTTTTTTTTTTTTACAGTTCATTCAGTGCTGCATTCAGTGGTTCCGTAGTTAGCTGCTGAATCGAAATGTGTGTTCAATTCACCACTTCCCAGTTCACTGAGAGATTCAGAGAACGAAAGATTGATGCCAGCTAGCTCAACTGGGATTCAGAATTCGTGCAGGCTCGTTCGTTGCCGTTCTTACTTTCTTGTTAATTTGATTTGGTGTGATGCTTCCATCCTGTATGTAGAACCGAGGGCGAGTTCAGCGCTGGCCATCCGGAAGGAGCCGTCAACATCCCCTACATGAACAAATCCGGCTCAGGTAAAATGCCTCCCTGCCAAAAGCATTGTTCCCACCACCATTGCTTCCTCTGTTCTGTTCTGTCCTGTCCTGTCCTGTCCTGTCCGAGCTATCTAGTTCAGTTCAAAACTCTTGTCATTTTTCAGCATCTCCGTCACCATCAGCTGTCTGTGTATCATTTTCAAAGCTGAGCAACGTGTATTCTTTGCGCTGGTTCGGTCCTGAATGTTTTTGAACTTTCTGTGCCACTCGCGCGTGCAGGAATGACGAAAAACACGCACTTTCTTGATCAAGTGTCGAGGCTCTTCGGAAAGGACGACGAGATCATCGTTGTGTGTAAACTACGTTTGCTGAATGAATCTAAATTTCAGTCAGTTGCTTAACACACAGTGGAAATTAATCTCGCCTGCTGTTTGTTCCTTCCCAGGGCTGCCAAAGCGGCAAGAGGTCTCTGATGGCAGCGACCGAACTCTGCTCTGCTGTAAGCTAGCTAGCATGGCCATCTCGTCCTCGCAAATTAGCTCTTGGCTTTCTGAAATTCATGGCAATCCAATCATCATTCTGATCATATTTTCCAGGGCTTTACTGCTGTGACCGATATCGCCGGTGGATTCTCGACTTGGAGGGAGAATGACCTGCCTACCACAATCCAGTGATCCGAGCTTGCTTCGCCACCATTATGTTGTTTGGAGCTAGCCCAGCGTTCTGTCAAGCCTGTTCTGCTAGCTCCAGGGTTTGTACATATGTCTGATGTCTTAATTGTCTTCCATAGTTCTGGAATAAGAGTGCTGAAAAACGGAGCACGACAAATAGGGAATCTTTATGTTATGCTTCATCTCATGCATATACTACTCTACCCTTGAATGTTGCATTTTCACTTATTCCTTTTACTTCCAAGAACCGGGGCACAGGATGCCAATTTCTACATTTTCTATGCAGCCAGACATTCCTGCAGAGAAAAGAAGTGTAACATTCTTCTCTTTTATTAAAAAAAATGCAAGAAAAAACACATCTCCAAAAGAGCAGATTACAAGTTGATGACCAACATGATTACATGAAGTTGGCCGTAGCATCTAACAAGTGAATCTCCTTGAGGAAGACTTTGTCAATATAACGTGGAACGTTCCAAAATGCGAGCCAAACATCGGCTTTAAATAAAGTGAAGTTTCAGTTTTGATGGTCACAGATATTATATTACATCGATCAACGTTTGACACGTCTTCGCTGTAATTAAAAACTTATCCAAAACAGATCTTTATTTAACACGACGACTCCCGGCACCTTCTAGAAATGGAACGAAACAGATTACGCCCCCTCACGCTCACGAAACCCCGCAGCCACGAGTTCGATCCTCGGGTTCGTCCGATTCTTTTTTTTTTTTTCGTCTCTTTTTTCACCCGTGCCTCCTCCCCGATGCCGCTTCTCTTCTCCTCCCGCTACGCTCCTCTAGCCCATGCGAGATCCTCTCCCCTCCTCTCCCGTTTCCCCATGTGACTCCCACGCCGCCAAGCAGAAAGGCCCGAGCTTCTCATGAAGATGAGCTTCTCATCGATCTGGTGGAGGAAGATGGATGGGGACTTGGGGAGCCCCTACAGCCGCAGGGGTGCCAAGCGCCGCATCTGGTGGAGACGACGGTCTCGAGCTCCGCATCTGGTGGAGCAAGATGACGGGCGGGGAGCCGCCGCCGGAGGGGGCCGTCACCGGAGGGGCACCGTAGCCGGAGGGACCGCCTGTCAGCCGTGGGTGGTGCAGGCTGCCAGATGCGCCGATGAGGGAGAGAAGAAATCGCTGGTGGTGTGAGATGTGAGATGCCCGAACCAGAAATTGTGGGGATCAGGTGCAGGACGCTCGTGGGGAGCAGTTGGGCCACGCCGCTGACATTACCGACGCTCAGCAACACCAGCATTTGACTGCACCTCCTCCACCTTTGACTGCCACCAGCATTGATCGATCCCAGGTGCCCACTCTGTTTTTACCATGGTGAATCCCTAACTCCCATAATTTTCTTGTTTTCTCTGCCATGGTCTCCATCGCAGCGAGGAGCAATTTTGGTGTTAGTTGTATCTATAAATAGAAAGCTGTTTTGATGAGCATAATCTTTTTTTATGATTTAGTAGGGAACTTTTTGCATACATGTTTTCACTAAATTGATAAATTCTGACAGTTGTGCAGCACTATGTTGCCTGAGGAAGCCATTAGGACCCAGAAACTGGAGGTTTTGCATTGAGTCGACAAGGGGATGGTGAGAAGCTCGCGGCCACTGAGAGCAAATTGCGCTTCCTTTTTTCGATGCTTCCTCAGCTGCATATGGATTTTCTGTTTCATTTTATTTGGGTGACGACTCAGATGGTGATTCTGTCAGAAAGAACAAGAAAGCAAAGATGACTCGCTTCACTCATGCAGTGAAGGGAAAGGCTAAATTCAGAGTCTGATGCTTGGTATATCGTTTGGCAGCAGTTTTGACAAGAAACCAGCCATTACCGCTGCTGCAGCATCTTCTTTTGTACCATCTTGCCCCCTAGCTAAAATGCTGAATACCTATATCCATGCTTGGGCTGCTTTTGAATCCATGTCATGCTGATGAAGCCCATAGTTGTCTACTGCAGTAATTTGTTTCTTGCTTCAACAAATAACGTGGGGATGGGCTGGTGCAGTAAACGGGGTGAGTGTGTCGCTGGTGCTGATCAATGGGAACTATTTTTTATTTCAGAAAATCTTGGAGGTGGCGATCGAGGATGGGAAACAATTGGATGATATAGTCCGGCTGCTTTCTGAGGTATTGAATGATCAGAGTTTAGATTAACCTTGTGATTTGTCAGGTTCAGGAAAGGGACACACTTTCAGTCAATCAGTGTTCAGAAATTATGAAACTGAATTTAAAGTAACAAACTTAGGACCTGACTTTCTGTATTTTCATAATCATAATCACAGTTCCAGTTTCAGGGATTTCTAGCGATCTTTGTTTTTCATTCAAAATATAGATTCCAGTTGTCTTATATGGTATTTATGTTATATTGCTTTCATAATCAGAGTCCTACCTGTTTCTTATATGATGTTTTGGGTTCCAAACTTTCAGGTTCTTCTAGCTGCTCTGGGGGTGAATTGGTTGCTCGGGAGATGACTTGGATAAACGACAATGCACGATCTGGCTGGTAGCTGATTTCTGCAGGATGCTATAATAGTATCTTGACATCAACTAATGCATAATTTTAATTTTAATTTTCTTTCATGTATATTAGAAGGTATCACTTAGATCGTGGGTTTCCCCTCTTTGAATCAGTGTCTCTGAAATGGCTTCAATTTGTGGAGTTCTATTATGTGAATGGAAAAGTACTCGCATATTCAGTGCAGCATGGGTATGCATTCTAATGGCTCATTGGACTACAAAGGGTATTTTTTTCACAATAATATCATCCAGTCATCCTTTTACATGCAGTGCAACATGCACTTATATGCAAGTAGCCCATTGTATTCTGTAGCAGCTAGCCCTCCCGTGTAATAAATTTTACATTGTGCTAGCATGGGTAGGAGAGATACAATTATACCAGCCGCCGTTCCTCTGACTCCTGCTTATGTGTTGAGATGTTGTGGTAGATCGTTCCTAAAATGTAAGCCTTTTAATTCCTAAATGCACAAGATGTATAAATTAGTTATTTGGACTAATAAAGGGTCATTGCTCAGTTACGTATATGCTGTGTATTTCACTATCTATTTTATACACAGAAATATGTCATGGTAACGTCACATGCTTTCAAGCCAACTTCGCCTGTCTCCAAGGCAAGGCAGTGCAAGTAAATAGCCCAATTTTCAGTGCTTTCAAACGTTCTTATTGGTTTCCCGGCTGTTATTTTTGGCGGACATTTTTTATGAGCCGTGCAAACAAATGTTCTGGCAGCTCTCTGAATGCAAAAATGTTTTTTTGGATTCTATATATACTCAAATGCAATTGTGTAGGAGTTGAACTATGGGAAAAAAACATTGGTTGTTTTATGTATATTCTGAAAATAGAGCCGTGGTATTAGCACGGGCATTATACTAGTGACATCTAGGTATCATTAAGTTTATAATGCCTCTATTTCTGAAAAAGGCAGCTAAACTATGTTAAGTTTGGCTAATTTTATAAAAAAAATTAAAATACTTATGTCAATATGTTCATAAATAGAGTAATTTTTTTAAAAGTATATATATTTTGAGTTATAAATGTGAACATCTTTTTAAAAAAGTTACCAGACTATAAATTATTTGAACAAGTGTTGTCTATGTATTAAAAAATGTATGTTGATTTAGCATAGTCAAACTATTTTAAAGTTGACCAAACTTATATAAATTTATCATATTAAATTAGTATTACTATTTAGGAAGTGAGCCTAACTCAACTGGTTCTGTGACGGGTGTAGTCGTGTACCCAACCACCTAGGTTGAGGTACTCTCTTAGACTAAATTATAGTACACCTTTCTGGTGTCATAAATGTTGATGCTATTTTTTATAACACAAAAATAAGATCACATATTTCTTAATGACCTAGCATGAGATTTCGTCGATCTCAGTATATATAGAAGCGGACAAAAGAAACCCTAGAAGGTTTTATAAGGTTTGAGGTAGGCTAACAAAATCTAAATTCCAATAAGGACCAAAGCAAAAACTAAACAAAATTATTCATCAAGACACTCTTAACACACCCCGTCTCTAGAACCAAGGTTTTTTTTTTTTGGAGCTACAAAGAATCGAATATATTTTTAAGTTGGGGTTGCCTATGTAAAGTCTTAGAAACACATGGTTTTAGAAATTTTAAGGTGTTTCCAATTAGTACTAGACATATATAGCTACTAGTGAAGTTTGGTCCCTTGTAATTTCCACGCTCATGCAGCTCAGATTATAAAATGGAGCAAGTCTCAAATAGTAGGAGGGTAATGATTCAGTATCCGCATCAATTCAGATTTCCAGAAGTTCTGAATAAGCATAAACAAAGTAAAAAAAATTGTACTATACCTCTTCACGGTTGGGATATTGAAACACAAACCACAATTAAAAATCTTAGTGACACTATCAAGCATAATGTGTTGCTACTTATAATTTATACTATGGCATTTGAATTTAGACTCACGGGCGAAGCCACGTTGGGCACGCCGGATGCCCAGGCACCCACACAAATTACGGGATTAAGTGATGAGGTGCATTTTTTGACCATTGGTGCACCCCCCTCGGCCCAAAACCAGGCAACACCCCCACCGGCCCAAGCCCATGTCATTGTCATGTTGCTTCTAGGAGAAGGATGCCAATTCCCAATCGATAGAAATTTTGCCGTGGGCTGCCGTGCGTGCGACGGTGCGAGTCCACGGCTTTTCGCCTGACGCGGCAAGGCATCGCGTCGGGCGCCGTCGATCCTTGCGCCGGCCACCATCGATCCAATCCTTGCACCGGCCACCGTCGTCCGTCGATCCTTGGTCGGGCAAGGCATCGCACGCGCCTGACGCGCCGAACTGGAGCCGAGCGCCGACGGCCTCGCCTCGTCGGCCTTTGGCGGCAACATGCCAACAGGCAACAGCGGCACACCACAGCTGCACACCAATTGAAGGCAGGCAAGGAATCAAATCAAACCCTCAATTTATGTATCTTGTATTTCAATCAATTTAAGTTTCACATCCGATTTGGCTATTTGCAAATATAGGTTGCAGAATGCAATTTAGGGTTAGTTAGTTAATTGGAGTTTTCTCTTCTTAGTATATTCATATACATTTATTTGCAATTTGATTATGCATTTATGCTCGCAAATGATAGGTAACCATGGATAAGTTTTATAAATGGAAAGCTCCAGACACAGTCCCTGCCAACAATAACAGAAATTCATGTCCAGATGATCTCAATTGGGAAGAGGAGATTCAATATGATCCAGGCATGAGAAAACAAATTGATGCTTACCATCCTAACCATAGAGAAAAGGTCAGAAGAAAATATTTGGAAAATAGACCTTGCCAGCCTCGCACACATAATTTTCCTGTGTCAGTGATTGGAGACAAGCCGAGAAGATTTATCCCTGAATAGTTTGATGAGTTTGGAGATTGGCTTGAATATAGCAAGTCAAAGGACAGAGCATATTGCTTTTGTTGTTTCTTATTCAGAGAAAAGAAGGATGCAGGATATGAATCATTTGTAGTTAATTGCTGGAATGGTTATCATAGGAAATCAAGGCTGAAGGCACATGTTGGTGATGTTGGTGGCTTACACTATACTGCAATGAAAATGTGTGATGCTTTGTTAAACAGACAGCAACACATAGATGTTGCTTACAATCATGTAAGTGCGGCTTCTAAGAAGGCTTATTTTATTCGGTTGAATGGATCCATTGATACTGCTAGGCTATTGTTGAAGCTAGGATTGCCTTTTCGTGGCCATGATGAGTCACTAGAATCCAATAACAGAGGGAACTTCAAGGAGTTTTATGATTGCTTAGCACAACATGATCCAGAGTTACGCAAAGTGGTCAGTACAAATGCTGCAGCTAATAGTTGTTTGCTAGCTCCTGAAATTCAAAGAGACATTGTCGAATGTTTTGCAAATGAGATTATCAACTCTATCCTTGAAGATCTTGGCAGTGATGTGTTTTTCTTGCTAGTTGATGAGTCAAGAGATGTTTCCTGCAAAGAACAAATGGCAGTGGTCTTGAGGTATGTTGACAAATGTGGGATCGTGAAGGAGAGGTTTGTTGGTTTAGTGCATGTGACTGAAACGACTTGCAAAGTGAGAGGCCAAGGATATGATGGTAGTGGTCAGCTATTGATTCTCTACTTGCAAAGTTTAAACTAAGCTTAAAGCAAGTGAGAGGCCAAGGATATGATGGTGCTAGCAATATGCGAGGTGAGTTCAATGGCCTGCAATCACTGATCATGAGAGAAAGTAGGTCAGCTTATTATATGCATTGCTTTGCTCACCAACTTCAGTTAGTCGTTGTGGCTGTTGTGAGAAAACACAAGGGTGTAAGCAATTTTTTAATCATGATTTCTATGTTATTAAATGTAGTGGGTGGATCAGCTAAGAGACGGGATATGATTAGAGATATTAATCATGAACAAGTGACAAAAGCATTAGGTTGTGGGCAGCTTGACACCGGCACAGGGTTAAATCAAGAGCATTTCCTTCAAAGACCAGGAGATACTCGTTGGAGTTCTCACTGCAAAACTTTCAAAAGTTTAGTCAACATATTTCCTACAATAGTTGAAGTGCTAAAAGTTGTTGAAAAGGATGACAGAGATTGAAAAAATAGAGATCAAGCATCGAATCTTCTAGTATACTTCACATCATTTGAATTTGCCTTTTATTTGCATCTCATGTTGACTACATTAACCGCCACAAATGCTCTGTCACAAGCATTGCAAAGAAAGGATCAAGACATTGTTAATGCCATTGGATGTGTGAAAGCAACTAGACTCCATTTGAATAATCTTAGAAGAGATGGGTGGGACAAATTATTAGATGAAGTGAATGAGTTTTGTGACAAGTATGAAATTAACCGAGTGGAAATGGAAGATGCATATGTGGATCCCCGACAACCTAGAAAAAAAATCAGGAATTACATACAAGCATCACTATGAAGTGGATTGTTATAATGATGTTATTGATTGGCTAGTTCAAGAGCTTGATAGCCGCTTTAGTGAGACAAGCTCTCAATTGCTTGTTTGCTCGGCCGCTTTTGACCCAAGGGATCAATTTTATGCTTTTGATGTAGAGACTTTGATGAGCTTAGCAAAACTATATCCTGATGATTTTAATTCTGATCAGTTGAGGGACCTTAGCCATGATTTTTGCCTTTACATTGCTGATGTGCGAGAAGATGCTAGATTCTCCTGCATGAACACTATTGTTGAGCTCTCTGAAAAAATGGTTCTGGTAGGGAAACATCATCGTTATCCATTGGTATATCGACTTTTGAAGCTTGTACCGGTACTGCCTGTTGCTACTGCAATAGTTGAGAGATGTTTTTCTGGAATGAAGCTTGTTAAAACAAGTTTGTCTAATCGCATGGGTGATCAACACTTGAGTGATAGACTTATTTGCTATCTAGAGAAAGAAAAAATGAAGAAAGTGAGCAATGAGGCTGTGGTTCGTCGTTTCATGACCATGGAAGGAAAAAGGCGTAAATACGATCTCTGATAGGTAATTCAATACATCTACTTGTAAGTTTTAGTCAATAAATCTATAATTTATTTGCTAAGTTATTAATATATTTGTTTTCTTTCCTTTTAGGCTAGTGGGATCTTCATCATGGTCTCCTTGATGGCTGGATCAAAGATTTTGCTGCATAAAGCATGTTTTCTTGATGATTTTGGCATTTCATCGATGGATACACTTCATCAATGGATACACTTCTTTTTTGTTAATTGGTGAGTGTTATGTTTCGAGCGTCTCTACTGCTAGAAGTTAAATTTCATAATAAAATATTATAGTTTTACATTAGTTATGTTATTGTTGATTAAACATCGTATCGGTCAGCGTCATTAAAAATTAAGTGGTGCACCCTCCATCATTGTGCTCTAGGTTCGCCCCTGTTTAGACTAGTGGTTCAAATGTATATACATGTTTATCCATACTATATCTTGCTGAAGTACAATATTTTATTTTATTTTTATAAGGTCTACTAGTAGTGTCCATTTGAAAACCGCGAGAGACGCCCCTTGTACAGATCCTCCACAATCTGCCCACGAGACGCACCAGAGGTACCGAAAAGGAGCAGAGCCTCTGGCAGGCAGGCCAGCGGCGAGGTAGCAATGGCACTTGGCAGCGACGCTGGCCCGCGCCTCCTTCCCTGCCGCCCTCCGATCCCTTACCAGCAGGTACGTAGGCTACAGGCTACGGCTCCAGATTCCGTCCGATTAATTCCCAGTTCCCCCATGCTACGATTGATTGAAAGGCGCCGTCGCTGCCCCTGCTGCTCACCCTTGCGTTTGGGCCACGCTCCGTAGGCCCTGGCGGCACAGCGCTGCGGGAGCTCCTCTCCGCCTGTTCGACGCCACGGCGTGCGCCAAGAAGGAGACGGCCGGCGGGTCTCTGTCTCCTCTCTTGATCGTCTTCTCTGACTCCGGTGATCGAGATTCCCATCCTCCAACTCCTGAAAACTAGAAATCATCGATCCCACGGCCGGTCTTGGGATCGGATCTGCATCTATCTATGACGATCCAAAATGCATGCCAAGGTTGTGTCCTGTCATGTGGACGGATCATAAATTAATGTTACGTATAGACTATGGATGGATTCCCTGATACTCCCCATCCTCCTTTCTGTTTCTTTCCCCAGGCACACCGTCACCAGCGCCGGCGCCGGCGGGGCGTTGCAGGCGGAGGAGGAGGCGGCGGTGCCACCACGTTCAGTGCCGGTGCGCGTGGCGTACGAGCTGCAGCAGGCTGGCCACCGTTACCTCGACGTCAGGTAGTAAAACACACGCCACGCTACTAGCCACCGTCAGAGTAGAGAGTACGGTGACAATTGACAGCAGAATATATATACTACCGATCGAACATCAAGTTAATTAATATAATAAAGATCTTCTGCCCGTAAACAACTACTACGATTAAAATCGAACAACTTTACTTTCTTCTGTTCCTGCAGAACTGAATCTGAGTTCAGTGCTGGCCATCCGGAGAGAGCTGTGAACATCCCCTACCTGTTCAGATCCGGCTCGGGTAAATGCATTATGCCTTCCATTCCAGTCTCGAACAACATTGTTCTAATTACCTAGCGTGTATCAGTTCAGCTCTTTTGATCATCGCCATGACCATGAGTGTAACCTGTCGGTCTACTGATGACAGAACGTTCCATTCATTCTTTTTTCCTTCTGCGAACGTGCCTCTACACCTATTTCGTTTAGGAGAAAGGATAATCCATTACGGCAGTCTTTGATCCAAATGCATACTACTCGTAGTTATCTTATCCAGATGGAGTGTGCTTTGTGAATGAAGGAGTATAATTCCACTTGACCACCATTTATGCATGTGGGCAAACCTTTCTTTCGGATAGATAGACAAACTGAACACAACTTAAAGTGACCCTTTGCGTACATACGCAAGGCCACTGTGAACTTGCATGTTTAAAAGCAGAGCAGCAGCAAACTGAGGGCGCCGCTTTGGCTTAGCCAAGGGCAACTCAGCTTACAAACTTTATCATCTTGACCCTGTAACGCGAATGCTTGTTCGCCTCATCTCCAGATTGTTGAATGCACAATATTTATAACCTCGCTAAGTCTGTCAACTAACCGGATATCCATCGTCCAAATATACTGTATACTCATCAGGGCACAGCTTTATGTTAGCGACTCCTTACTGTGCACCAAGTGTCCTTTCGGTCGTGTGTTTGTGGTCACCTTTTCTTTGATTTTCTAAACTCTACCACGAACTCATTAGCTAGCATGCTATGTTTTCTGAAATTTTATTGCCTGTAGAGTGAATCTGTGATCAAGTTTTGGTTCACATCTGAGCAATTCTCTACCTGGTACCAACCATATAGGAACGACGAAGAACACGTGCTTCCTGGAGCAAGTGGCGAGTATCTTTGGGAAGGATGATCGGATCATCGTTGTAAGCTCACTGAACACATGATGAACCAATGATTAGTGACAAAATAGTTGGTCTACTTCCTTTTCTCATCTTAACTCTGTTTCTGATTCTGAAAGAAAAGAAACTGGCACTTTGTGTTTTCAGGGATGTCAGAGTGGCAGGAGATCTCTCATGGCAGCAGCTGAGCTCAGCTCCGCTGTAAGCATGACCATCTTATGATCCTCAGTATCATATCATGTTGCCAATCAGTTCTTGGCTTTCGTGTGATTCACTATGGTTTTCTCTCAATGCAATGCAACCATTTTCAGGGTTTCACTGCTGTGACTGACATCAATGGTGGATTCTCTTCATGGAGGGAGAATGGACTTCCTGTCACCCAGTAATGTTTGCCCCACAAATCTGTCTGGCTCCGGGTCTGCTCTTGGATCATAGATTGTAGCCTTCTTGTCTTTTAAATTAATAAATAAACACTTTGGATTTAATTATGTGATGCTTAGACAGTTGAATCATTTCAATTTTGGGAATTGTGTTGCCGACTTAGAAATTTCAAAATCATTATACTAATAGAAATACAAAATCGTTATAGATTGGAAACCAAGTTATACAAGACGATGATGGGTGGCAGATTTCAGCCAATTGTTCCTGACACCTGGAGACTAAAATGTCCATATATGATTTTAGTTTCAGGTTCCTACCACCAAGTTGGCCATCGCCCCCAAAAGAAAAAAAAATCAAATAAGCCCTTTGTTGCCTCTCGATTTGTATTCCACGAAAAAGAAAATCCGATCAAGTCCTGCTGCCTCTCAATTTATATTCCAAAACTTTTGTGGTCTCAAATGATTTTAAATTAAGAAGTCATCAACTATAAAGTTGTAGTTATCATCGAGATCTAAAATTTTAGTTTTGGTCGTTGAGCTTTAGATACAAAAAAATTAAGACCCAAAATGATTACTAATGATAAGTTGTCATTGTCAACTACAAAGTTGTAAATCACATCGAGATCTACAATTTTGCTTTCGATCATTTTTTTCATATGAGGTTTTGCTTGTATAATGCAAAATAAAATAAAATGTGGTCTATTAAAATAATTATAAAAGATTTCAAATGAAAAGGTCATCAACAATAAATATAAATTTTATTTTCATCCAACTTTGTTTAAAAAATTATAAATTTTATTGTGTTGCAACATAAGTCAAATCATTGGTCAAAGAGGCTTTCACTCTCGGTTCGATACACAAGTCAGCGGTGAAAATGGGTCGACCATCACCAATGGTTCGTAACACAAACCGACGAAAATAAGTCAGGTAATGACTGTCGACTGTCAGTTCATTTTGCGTACTGTTGGTGATACTCCTATTTCACGAACGGTTCATAATATAGACCGATACTAATGAGTATCACTGCTGCTTTGGAGCAAACCGACGATGAAAGTGGCATGGTGATTATCAATTCAGTAGTAGTGTAGGTATGACAACGATGCACCTATACAGCTATATTGTATTCGTGGAGTGGAGGCGAAGTGAGACTTATGATAGCATAACCCTATGTGGAAGCTATTGGTAAAGACAAATGTATACGTAAAATTCGTCACAAGGCCTAAGATGGCAAAACATAGAAGATTCAAAGTTAGGACGAGATGACTAACAAGACAAGTATGCATTAAAAATAATGCTAAAAGTCAAAGCATATTTGTGGAAATTTTTAGAGTAACACCAAGCATATTGGAGTTGTAATTGTCATGATTTAGGGTGAAAATAGAATACTCTAGGCCTAGATATTTTTTATACTAAGAAATATCTGAGAAACTGAAAAAAAATTGCAACACTAACCATAAGGAACTATAAATATGCGTTCTTTCTTCTCATAGAAACCAAGGCACGATAAATGATAGCGAGCAGTAAGAGTATCCATCTTTTAAACATCATAAGATTGTTATGGTTGTATTATAAATCCTAATAAGGTAGAACATAGAAGATTCAAAGATAGGATCAGAAGACCATGAGAAACTATAAATATGTGTTCTTTATTCTCATCAAAACCAAGGCACCATAAATAATAAGAGTATTAAGAGTAGCCATCTTTTTAGCATCATAAGATTGTTATAGTATTATAAATCCTAATAAGGTAGAACATAGAAGATTCAAAGATAGGATCAGAAGACCATGAGAAACTATAAATATGTGTTCTTTATTCTCATCAAAACCAAGGCGCCATAAATAATAGAGAGTATTAAGAGTAGCCATCTTTTTAGCATCATAAGATTGTTATAGTTGTATTATAAATCCTAAGATGATAGAACATAGAAGATTCAAAGATAGGATCAGATGACTAGTAAGACAAGTATGCACTAAAAATAGTGCTAAAAAATAAAAAAGCATATTGGTTGTACTTTCTAGAGAAGCATTACACATACAATTGTTGTAGTTGTCATGTTTGAGGGTGAAATAGAATAGTATATGTTTAGATATCTTGTATGCTAAGAAATATCTAAAAATGAATAATATTTATGAAAAAGTAGAAATGTGTTGCAACACTACAATGGTCATGAGAAACTATAAATAAGTGTTTTTGATTCTCATATATATGAAAAAATCATACATAAAAGTGAGTAGTAAGAGTATCCATCTTGTTTTTAGCATCACAAGATTGTTAGGGTTATTATAAATCACATGAGTCCTAAGTATAGTCACTTTGTTAAAAAAATATTGATGATGTTATGTGTCACTTAAAATTTAGTTAGTTAGAAACAGTCTTGCTAAACTAAAAAAAATAATTTACACATATGACATGAAGTTGTGTTCATCATTGTCCTAGTGGTAATAGTGGCAGATTGTAATATAATAGGCAGAGGAGTGGATTATGGGAGAGTGGATGTGTGGCGTAAATGCGGATTGAGAAGAGATGTATTATAAATATTATGATTGGATGATCTCATCCACTATGTGTGCACGGTTACTCTTTGGGAATTCGGCACCTCGGACAGTTGCCGCACATGCACACACATCCTTGATGACCTTTCCCATGTATAAATGCATGCATATATGATGATCAATGGGAATCTCGTTGGTTCATTTGTTATTTACTATGTATTACATTCATTTACATTTCACACAAAAAGCATATAGGCCCCTAGTTGGGTTTTGGTGATTAATGACTACACAAGTTTATTGTGTCTAACATATGTTTTGTAGAGGCAATGTGAGTTAGGTCATGTTAATGGTGATTGTTTAGGAAATTAAGGTTTTTATGCCCACTGTCGACACTTAGATTAGTTTACGATTTTGTTTTTTCTTTGGCTATACAATAAAGGAGAGCATGGATGATAGCTTGAACTAGTGAGACTAGTGAGAAGAATGTGGTGCACATTTGTTTAATCTAGCACTAGTTAGCTCAGATGAAGCCCAGGATCATCGGAGATTGAAACTTGTTTGGAAATCATGGACAAAACGAAACACAACAAAAAAGTGGGCACCAGACGGGGCAGTGACCATCGCTTTGGTCACCACCTAGGAGTGGCGGTGGCACCGCCTTTTTTCTATAGAGGCTGTTTTATTGCTTTTGTGAAGGAAAGGCCACCAAATGAGGTGTGGTGGTGACCACAACGGTGGCCCCATCACAATTATCCAGAGAGTGGGCTTTCTGCGCTTGGTCACCGCCTAGGGTATGGTGGTGCTGGTGCACCACCCTGGTGCAGTGGTGGCCAGGCCTGCAATGGGGTGACACCGGACAAGGGGTGGCGGTGTGCCACCTTGTTGTTCGATGACCCTGAATGACATAACCAAGAACTCAAAATGACCATGATGAGTTCGGAAACATGTTTTTACCATCATATGGGTGCATGCGTAGTTGATGATATCCAGACCATATGTCGAGTTTGGTGAAGAATTTAGCTCCTTCAAGCTCATCCAATAATTCATCAATGACAGAAATTGGAATTTTACCCATTTTTGTTATATCATTGAGTGCCCATTAATCCACATAAAAGCGTCATGATCTATCCTATTTCTTGACAATTAGTATTACCAGTGATCAGTGGCGGAACTTGAATCATAATCAAGGGGGGCCAAATTGTCCATAGATAATATGATTAGACTAAGTTTATTGCTAGACTAATGAAATTTTTGTGGTCAACTAATACTACTCCCTGGAGATAGATGGGCATGCACAATTTGCAGAGAAGTAAGCTTAGAATATCTAGCTCCTCAAATAAACTGATGACCAAGACATGCTAATAATCAAATATATACACAAATCTTCACTGAGTTTTATTAGCCAGGGGGGCGGAACCTAGTTTGGCCCCCACTAGGCTCCGCCCGTGCCAGTGATGAAAATGGAGAGGTCGGATCCTATAGAGGGGGGAAGACAAAAATTTGACCACACAATGTCTCTTACTCAATCCTAGACTACTGCGACCCGCTCTCACGCGGCACTAGGACAGAGCACCTCCACTCCTATCATCTTCCTCCTCTTTGGCCAGGGGAGGACTCTATCTGTGGTGAGACAACCTAGGATTATGTAACACCCCTGGTGTTATAGTAACTAAAACTTGCCATATCATCATATGCATTGCAAAACATTCATGATTAGGTCAACCTTGATGTGCATTAACTAAAATAAGTTTACAATCCATAGGTTGTTTGTGTTTCTGAAATGTTGTGCCACATGAAATCATAAAAATCTAATTTCTAATGTCATCTCAAATACTTGATTTATGCCCTATGTACCTTGAGGTGTAAACTGTGTTTACACTAGTGTCAAGTATGGGTATAAATTCAAGTCCAAGGTTTAAAATTAAACTCCAAGTTTGGATTTAGATTTGGTGTTCAAATTTGAATTCAAATTGGGAGTCAATTAAAATAATTTTCAAAAGTCAACTTGGTCAATAAAGGGTGTCATTGGGTCATTGACCTAAAAATGTCCTTGAATGATGTTTATGATCACTAATGATCAAACAATTAAATTAGAAACCAAATCGCGCTTAAATTCGGTTTAAAAAACCCTTTATTTTAAAAGCTTATTTTACCCCCTTTTCTATATTTAAAAATTTATAAGGAATTTAGAGATACTCTTAAAATATGGTTTGTAGATCTTGACAAGAGCTACAAAAGTTGTATTCAAAGTTTTTCGAGTTTCAATGCAATTTTAAAAGTAATTTTAAAAATACCAAAACTAAGAAAATTTGAAAATGCTCATTAGATGAAAAATGTAGATCTTGAAAAATTATGTAAACTGTATTTTTGGAGATTTTCAAGTTGTTATGTAATTTTTAGAGTAATTTGCGAAATACCGAAGTGACATCAGTGCTACTGTAATTGCTGACGTCATCATTGTTGATTCACCTCACTGCTCACCATCGCCGCCATGTCCATGGCCGCCATACTGGCTTGCCGTGGTCGCCAGCTCGCCCCCTCGTGCTGGAAACTTCGTCGTCCGCGCGTCGGCCGTCCGTGCCTCATCGCGGAGCTTTATAACCGGTCGGCCGCCGTCGTTTTTCTTCTTCCGTTTTCGCCATTGTCGTCCTGCCATCGCGCTGCACTCCCACTGAGCCGCCTCTACCCACATCAAGTTTACCATCATGCACGCCTTGCCTTAGCGTACGCGCCTAGCTTCTTGGCATGACCTCGCCTCGCTCAGAGCCGCCGCGGGCCTTCATTTTCTTCCTTCCGGAACATAGCATTGTTCGAAGCATCGTCGCCATTTCGTTGTGGTCGTGATCAACCTGTCGATTTTCCCTGGAACAGCATGAACGCAAGGGAACGCCAAGGTTGCCAATGAGTTCACGCCGTCGCGGGTCGCCCTCCGTCATTGGTCTGCTCCGCTCCACTTTTTCCTCAACCGAGGTGAGCATCGCGTTCGCCATCATCTCCTTAAGCCGTAGGTACCTTCGCTTTAGCCTCTCGTACACCGTAGGCCGCACGTCACCGTGTACAGTACAGCCGCAACTGTCTCGTCGCCGACGAGCACCCTAACGTGCTTATTTTTTTATCCAGTAGCCCCAAAAGTTTCGCTTTTTCGTGGTGATCGTGTAGGAACTAACCGTGTCGATTTTGGTCCATCCGTTACTGATATATTGCCGGTCAAAGATTGGTCTTCCACTGGTCAACGTCGCGCCCAGGTGGTCAACGGCCGAAGGCAGAAGAATTCATCCTTTTTCAGAAAAATTTAGAAAATATTATTTTCTTCCATAAATTATAGTAATTCATGTATAGCTCCAAAAATTTTAAAAATTTTTATGTATGCTCTTTATGATGTCCTCTGTCTAAAAAATATAATACTCTAAAGTTGAGTAATTTTTGTATAAGTTAAAATTAGCTCTTTTAATTAAAAATACATCTTCTTTGATTTTTAATAAATAAAATAATTATTTTTTATTTCTAAAATTTGTTTTACCATTTAATTAGACTAAGATATTTTAAAATAAAATTTTAAGCTTAATTAGATAACTTTAATTTTATGCCTAATTTTTATGCTTAATTAATTAACCCTTAGTCATGCTTAATCATTATAGGGTGCATGACTTTGGGATTGATTGATGACCTTGGGTCATTAACCTTAATGACCTTTGATGCTTTAATTAATTGTTTGATCTTACCATTTGTGCGCATCATGTTTATTATTTCATCATGTTAAAACATGTCATGTTATATCGTGTAGTCCCCGTGAACGAGGATAGTATTATCGATCCAGCCGTCAAGGAAGGGCATCCTCAGGAGTTGGGTGCTGAGAATTGTGGTGCTAATCCAGAGCCCGAGTACGTCTTTCCTAACTATCAAGGCAAGCCCCGGATGCATCTAAACCCCTTCCTTGATTTTATAAAATTTTATTACTTCAGTTTATGAAATGTTGCATTAAGTAATAGGAGTTGAGTGGTAACCTATCTTATTGCATTCCCTACCTTGTTAATTTTATATTCCATCCTTATTACCTGTTTTATTTGAAAAATGCTCAGTAATGCTTAGTATTGCTTAATTAGATAGGTTTTCCAAAGAAATTTTTGAGATAAGAGAATGTTGGCATCACCTGTTGAATCATGATGATAGTTAATGAAATCTAGTTCGGGCGGGTAACTTGCATTGGAAAAGGAGTCCCTCTGTAGTGTTTCCGTCTGTTGATGACCTAGGCCCCGTTTGTTGTAGGCCTGCTTGGTCGAGACTTTGCAACTAATCACATACCTGCGAGCAAGCTTTACCCTAGGATATTCCATTACTAGAACGGTGAGCTCGTGAACTGAGAGTGGCGAGATGACGGGAGTACAAGATACCCTCGTGGAACAAGGTTCCGGATTGGAGGTGTACATGAACTCTCGGGTGGCGCGGAAGTCGGTTTGGTTTTGGAATGTCCGACGGTACTGTTGATATACTTGTGGGTTAGAGTCCCACGTATGTTGTGTGATTAGGGATCCCCAGCTAGGTATAATCGATTCGAATCATCGTTGCTCCTTGGTTATGGAGACTTGATCACCTGACCTACATCGTAGTAACAACTAGAACATGAAAACTGGAAAGAATGAAGTTGTTTGATTATCTTGAGCTAGATTAGGAAAATTTTACTTTCTGTTATAACTAATGATGAGTTAAAACCTGACCCTAAGAGCTTTTATCTTTCGCAGCCTTACCTTGTCCCTCTGGCCTGCATTCCTGAGTCTTCTCTCTTCTTTTTCGTCGGGTCAGTCTTGTTGAGTACTTTTATACTCAGGGTTTGTTGAACCCCTATTGCAAGTGTGTCTCATGCACAGGCATGCTTAGCACCATGTTGCATGACGGTCGTTACGAAAAGTGACAACGAATAGTCTGTTTGGCTCTTGGGCAGAGCGCTACATTTAAGTGTTGTAATGAAGTTATCTATCTACTCTACTACCACTATGGTTTGTAATAATATAACTTAATGTATTATAAAGTTTATAGGTTTTGAAACAAATGGTTTATAAATTTAAGTTATTGTAATCCTTCCGCTCTGTTACTCTGATGTATATTATTTGTATAAAACTGTTGTAATACTGCAATGTCTCTTTATAATGATTGATCCTGTTCGAAGAATCGTGGATGATTCGGGATTCACCCGACAGTCCTTTTAAGTCTTATGGAATACATGCATGGCAATTAGAGATCTGTTAAGACAATGATAGATGCATGTGGGCCATATTATTTAGGAGGTTCTGCCACAGATTAGCACCGAGCTAATCTTGAAAGCCCTAGTTTGGTTTTGGCAATTGATGAAACCTATGTACTAACAAGTGTCATGAGATATATGAATTAGGTTAGCACATGTGTTAAGTGGTGATGGAGAAGGAAGAGGAAGCAAATTTCGATGAAGGTGGACATGTGATGACGGATCAAGTTCCAAGTTGAAAAGAAGAAAGAGCAAAACAAAAACCCAGAGATGATCAAGGCAAAGATATATGCTAGGGTTTTGTTTTGTCACTCAAGACACCAAGTGGGTATAAGTGGATTTAGGATTGATAACCATACTATGAAGAGGGGAGAAATGTATTCGATCCGGTTATCAAGTGCCATTAGGTGATTGTTGACATTTTTTAGCATCACTTAAAAGCTAGGTTGTCATCCCATGATGCCAGAAATGCCCTGTTGGTATTTACTCATATGTCATCTTGGAATGAATATATGAAATGGAATATATCCGCAAGCGCACAGATAGAATACCATCGTGACATTTCACTAGGAATAATCCAGGTATCGTTGTTTATATTTTTACCATGAAGGGATGGCTAAGAAATCACCAAAACTTATGAAATTGGTTAGTAATAAGCCCTATATCTAGGTTTGGTGCTTATTTTATTTACTAAAAAATATGCCCGTGTGTTGCACTGTAAAAAATCCTCAAATATTTATGGAAACATGATGAAAAAATTCTAGATATTTATTTATGTTTATCTCTTCTATATAATATAATTTACTTTTTTTGCATATATAATATTATAGTGTCGTAATAAATTTGTATTGTATCTTTACCTAATAATTAATCGTGAAAATTTCTAACCTCCTTTTTGTCCGCCAGCCTTCGCTCCTGTCCGTCAAAATGTGTCGGGTCACGGTGAGTTTGTGTCTGCCGAACTAGACCAGGCAAGTGAAGTAAAAAAAGCACCAAAAATACATACAGGCTAGGGATTCAAACCATGGTCTCCAACTCTCAACTAGCTAAGTCTTACCACTGTAACACAACAATTTTATTAATATGTAACAAAACTTTTTAATATTTACTGTTGATAACATCTTCAAATATTTAAGAGTTGACAAAACAAAAAAAGACAATAAAAATATAGTATTGCATATATTATAAGAATGAAAAAGTAAAACTATAAAAATATGGTATTGCATATATTAAAATAACCTGGCAAAACAAAAAAAACTAAAAAAATATGGTATTGCATATATTGAAATATGTTATTGTATATATATATATATATATCTATATGTATACCACTATACCTGGTAATAAAGAGACAACATTTCGACCTACTTTTAACCAGTTTAAGCTTCATCATTTGAAAAATAAACTGCTCTAACAACAGAGCAAAATGTTGTACCAAGTGGTCTAAAATAGAAACAAAAAAAAATAACAAAAAAATACATCTCAGCCACCATTGCGCTCTACTTTACCAAAATATAGACCGGGTAAAGTACCTTTATCAATACTTATTACTTCAAACTTAGAAAATAATTTATTCATTTATAGATAAAAATTTATTGTGTGCCAAATAATTATATATACATGCATATCACGATAAACTTCATAAAATATTGGCCCTTAAAGACTGAATTGATTGTAGCGATATATTTTTGTCCATTTTCTCACAGCGCTACACATATTAGATCACAACCGTCCGCCCCTACGAAACCCATGCACACCTCCTCCGCTAGATCATCGCCACGCTGAAGGCTTCTGGAAACACCGATGCACACCACCTATGCATCCGTCCCCACTCCCATCAAATCATCAGACGACGCTATCTAGTCCCGAAACTTCCCTTGCATGCATCGCTCCTTCCGTCGTGTCGCCGCTCCGCTTGTCCATCGCCTGCTGGTGCAACCACGAGCCCCAGCGTGGCCGGATCTCCACGTTGCGCGGCAGCCGGCGAGGCCTGCTCGCGTCACGGCGTGGCTGGGTGCGTACGTCTAACATGGGCGCCGGCCACCATGTCATGTGTTCACTGAAATGCTGCTGAGGTAATTAATACATCCCGCGGTTCTGATTTTTCCTGAATTATTGATTGATTGTGTTTGAGAAAGATTTGAATACTTACTTATGCCTCCTTTGCGAACTGGACAGACCATCGAATCACCTGCCGTCACCAGTCAGTCCTGCATCGGTTTAGTAGATGTACGTTTCCTTCCTGGATATATTTGTTCCTTTTCTAGAATATCATGAACACGTACATTTATTTTGTTTCCATCAATGTATTATAGTTATCATTGATTCCCCATAGCACAAGATTTTCTTTAGGAACATCTACCTAAAATTAGTTGTCCCCTAACACAACTCTTGCTATTTCAGCTTGGACATAAAGATACACTACATTGCATACACTATATGCATATGCTCCTTTTCAGATAACTGTTTCTCCTATGTAATCCATATCAAGTTTTAAATATCTTTTCCAATCTGTACACAGGTATCAATTGCTTAAAGTGGAATTCTTCATTTTTTTTTCTTCAACACTACAACTGCAGGATCGACATCTCACTGCTTCGCGCGGGTTACCTGCTAGTTTACTCTTAAATATATCATAACATCAATTTTGATACTATTGAACTACTTGATTATTTAAAACATGGTTGATTCAGGTATTAATAAAAATAAGTTTTTTATTTATACGGACATGAGGACATCAATAACTTGATGCGATTTTTTTTTGTTAATAAGAAAGGATCAACTATGTAATCAATCTAGGAAGAAACAAATCCAATAACCGGATGGAGGAAGCAGAAAATAGAATTGCGATGGATGGAAGAAGTGATAAAAAAACAAAAAAATAGAAAAAAGTACACGTGCACTCGATTAATTGCCATGTATGTTGGCTGCATGCTTGTATGCATATGCGTGGCCAGATTTTCCTTGTTTAATATGTTGCACGTCGACCGGCTACTTAGCGGACGCGCCAGCGCTTCATTGGTCGGCCTCGTGTTGGCGCGGCGTTGAATTTCTCTAGCGTCCACGTGTTTACATAGGATGTGTGTACAAACCACGCTAAGCCATCAATGTGTCTGCTTCAATTCGACTACACACGATGCGGTCGTTCTCCACACCACCACGAAGGCTTCACTTTTTTGTTCCTAATGCATCGCGGTCATCTCCCGTTGATCTAGATCACACCAAGAGTCCGTCTAAAAGACTAGGACTTGCAACGTCTCCATTGAGGTGAGCCATACGAATCTTCGGTTAATAATTTTTTCCTTAATCTTCGTGTACAAGTTTATAAAGCTTCGGCTGATATGATATGAATGAAAGACAAGCTGTTCCCAAAAAAAATAATGACGGCCTTGTTCTGTTTCCTTAAAAAGTTTAAAAATTTCACTTTTTTTCATATGCATTGATAAAATAAATAATTAATTATATAGATTAGTTATAAATTACGAGATAAATTTTTAAGCCTAGTTAAGTTATAATTGAATAATATTTATTAAATATAAATAAAATACTTTAGTATTTTTTAGGCTAAAAATTTTGATATCTAAACAAGGCCGACAAAGAACGAAGGGAGCAGGCCCTATATTATGCAAATTTAGCCCAACACAAGGCCCATCCATATAGCAGTGTTGGGTTTTGTCTCGTCTCGTCTCGTTTCGTTTCGTTTCCCTTTCCCCTTCTCTCTCTATTCTCTCTACATATAAATAAAAAAATTGCAATGAACTCAAAAGAGTCCTGTTTCTATTGGCAGTTGGTAGGTTTGACCCGCGTGGCGGCGAATTCCTTGCTCGTTGCGCGCGTTCGAGTAGGAATACAGAGCGCGGGATTTTTCCCCTCCTCGCGCCTACAAATTTGGTGATTTGAGGCAATTGGGATCTCCTTCTGTCCTCTTCCCCTGCGCCTCAGTGAACCTGACCTGACTAGCGCCTCCTCCCACCTCAGCCATCTCTGCATTATGGGTCTGCTGGCGCTGAATCGTCTCATGTCCGTTCAGCGGGAGCGGGAGCGGGAGCGGGAGCGACGCCGGCGGCAGCGGCAGCGGCAGCGCGGCCAGATCCGAGGTGAGCCTCTACGCCCCTTCTTGGTTGGTTATTCAGCACTGCTGTCATGCTATGTGGATTTCCTCGCCGCAAAGGGGGGAAAAATTGTTTCTCTCTCCCTCGTTAATCTGGTGTGAGGAGTTTACTGATTTGTTCGTCAAGAGTGACCTAAGTGAGCCTGCCAATGTTTAGTAAAAATCTTAGCTTTTTCGGTGGATAGAAAGGCAATCTATCTCTTTTTTTTTTAACACCCCAGGAGAGCTAATCGATTGATCTGGTTTTGTCCAAGCCAGCTAGAGCTAGCCAGAGTAATGTTTCGCAACAAATAGCTGTTTGCTGGATACAAAGATTGCCCCTTTCCTTCATATCCATCTAATCCACCTATACCTAATGATTGTTTGACTACAAAACTTTACTGTTGGAGTATACCAGTCTCAATACCATACTGAGATCTGTTAAAAAGGATCGGAGGACACTAGAAAACCAGAGGCACCACCCTCCTGTGGATCGGGCCAACACATTTTTATACAGATTATATTTTCCAAATCTAGCTAGTGACTGTATTGAAGCCATCAATCCACTGCAGAAAGGGCCATGGACTGATAATAGTTTGTGCTCGCTTCTGTAGTGCTTACCTGAATTCAGTAGTTGAGATTTTTTTTTTGAACTGGATGCTTCCCCCATTTCCATTACTACATCAAACTATAGTTGAGAGATGAGGAAACAAAGAAAATTATAATCCTCTTTTGATTTTTTCGATGTTATCAGACTGCATTGCATCACGCAAACTAACTGTTGATAAGCTTTAGTCTTAATCAAGCTATCGTGAAATCTGAAATAGGAGGGGCCAAACTACATTGTAGGAGACTTTCAGTTTAAATAAATGACATAAATCTGAGATGGTACTAGTACCATGGGTGTATGAACAGTGTTCGGCTTGTCGATTCTGCCTGTTAGGCTGCAAGTATGAGCAAGTGTGTAACTGAGTTAGCACCACAAATATGAGTTAAAGAACATTGGTGGCTCAAAAAAACTTTAGGTTTGTTCTGTTGCTCCTCCTATTCTCTGTATCTCCTCTGCCTGTAGTATATCTTCTTTGAAAAAATAAACATATATGGAATTTTTCATGTCTTCCATCTTATCATACTTCATAAGCTTTTTCTCTTCTTTTCTATGTATGTACAAGGTCCTGAAATCATTTGAGAGGTCTCAAGCTATAACATAACTTGTACTGTATATGTTAAGGTAAAAAAACATTTATTTAGGAGAGTGAGCCATTGTCTACCTCTGATTAGTTCCTTGTTTTATTTCAAATAAGCACATCCTCGCTAATGCGAAAAGTATGTTTCAACTTTTCAACAGTTGGATTTCCATCAAAAAAAACTTTCAACAGTTGGATCACCTGACCACAAGTTTAACATGGTAGCCCAATCACATGAAACAACAACAACAACAACAACATAGCCTTTTGTCCCAAGAAAGTTGGGGTAGGCTAGAGATGAAACCCAAAAGAGACCAGGAAACAAAGGACACATAGAGGGTACAAGAAAAAATGATTACGGTTCAGGCACGTTAATTGCTAGTCTCCAAGCGCTCCTATCCATAGCTAAATCCTTAGGGATATTCCACTCCTTAAGGTTTCTCTTAACCGACTCGTTCCAAGTCAGTTTAGGTAGCCCACTCCTTAAGCCCAATCACATGAAAAAACTTCATAATTTCTAATTGGGTCCCATATCTGACAATGCACTGTTGAAATTGCCAAGAACTCGTAGAAAGAGAACCAGCTCAGCAGACTGCTGTGTGAGTTTTGAACAAACTAGGAACTAACTACTCACCACATTATTTGCAATCATTAAGGAGCTAAGACACTTCCCTCCTTCCATCGACCACAAAGAGCATTCATCTCTGATCCCAGCAGCCACTGCTCTTACTGACCTGTGTTCATCTCTGAAAATGACTGAGTTTCTCTGCTTTCAGATTTGCCATAGATGGCGAGACAGTGCAGGTTTTGTTCCATTTTGGGTAAGCACTAGAAACCAGTCTTCGACGTCACTGTGTGGTGGATTGAGATTTGGGCAGCCACTCCACTGTGCTACAATCTCCCATATGGCTTGTGTGAAGGGCCATTTGATGAATGCATGACAGGAGGTTTCCAGGTTTCTTTCACAGAGGGCGCAAAAATAATTGTTTCTCCATCCATGCAACTGTAGCCTAGCTGTGGTCCAAAGCCTGTTCTGGAGAAGAAGCCACATGAAAACCTTTCAACGCGGCACCCAGGCCTTCCAGATGAGCATAGGAAAGCGAGTAGGATTTTGTATGCAGAGCTGGCAGAATACTCCCCAGAGCTTTGGAGTGTCCAAACAATCTGATCATCTTTGTCAGTGTCAAGGTTTAGTTGTAAGGACTGAATATCCCGCCACAGACTGAAAAACTCCCTGAGTAGATCAGCATTCTTATTGTGTGAAATGTCACCTCCCTGACCATCCTGTTCTTCCTACTACTATGTCGACACAAGAGCAGGTATTAGAGATGAAGGGGCCTGTCCATCCATCCAGCTGGAGAACCAGAAGGAGACTCTTTTTCCACTATGGACGGTCATGCTTGTGGTGGCTGCAAATAGTTTTTTTGTCTGTGTTATCCACCGGCAGCACCATACACACCCATTGACGTTCAGCACCATACACACCCATTCAAAGGGCTCTGCTGAATCTCCCAAGACCCAGAATTCCGAGGCCCCCAAACTCAATCAGTCTGGTTACCAAGGGCCATCCTACCTTGCACTTGCCTCCTGAGATCTCACTGTCTCCCGCCCAGAGGAAACACCATCAGATTTTGTCATGGTCTTTCAGCAGCTTCTTTGGCACTTTGAAGGAGGTTAGCAAATAGACAATTGCACCCAAAACTGAGCATACCAACTCTCTTCTTCCTGCATGGTTTAAGAGTCGACCTTGCCAGCCTGCCCTTTGCCCTGTCCAGTATGCTTTGCACATGCGAAATTGTAAGCTGCCCAAGAGTGAGAGGGAGGCCAAGGTATGTTATTGGGAAGCAGACCTCTGGCCATTGAAACCATCAAGAATATGGTCCAGGTTGAGTCCCGAGCACCTTATGGGAGCCACCGAGCACTTGACCATGTTTAGCCTCAGTCCTGTGGCCTCAACAAAGTTTGTAAGGATACTGAGGAGTGCCCTTGCTTCATTACTTTCGGAGTTTAGGAAGATGATAGCATCATCAGCATATAGAGAAACTCTTAACTTGGCCAGTCTTCCACGCAGCGATGAAAGGATTCCTTCCTGAGTTTGCAATCTTCAATACCCTCTGTAGCGTATCTGTGGCAAGGATAAACAGAACCAAGTTTATAAAGAAACTGAGCAGTAAACTTCAGAACAATGAAAGAACTTTATATTAGATGAAAATGCCTATCAGCCTAGAATTCATATTTCAGTTTTTTTAAATAGGATCGTTGCCAACACTCTGCATGGCATCACGCTACGTCAAAGGCATGCCATGCCCAAGTGATTCTGCCAGGCACCAGTCATCTGTTGTTGTGGCAGCTTGCCTGCACGCCAGAAGTGATGAGTTGGCTCGATCCTGCAGCTTGTGGGTTAATGGGCGATGTGGGTAACGTGCCTACCTGCAGTTCGCCCTGCAGATTCGTGTTACAGATATTCCAAGATATAGAAACTTTGGTTTACTCATCAATTTTCTATAGTAGTGATATCTTATGGAGGACTAGCAGTACTACATGACTGAAGATGACATGACATTAGCGCAAAAGAACAGCATTGGACGCCAATGCCTTAGTGTGGCAGAATAAGATTAGATTAGAGTATTAGACTATGAGGGATGAGGGATGAGCAAACGGTGTGTGGGTAGGCAAATTTTATGTCACTGGTGGTTGGGCCCCACTACAATTCTCTGTTGGATTAAATGGACTTGGTGTGAGGGAAGATTGTAATATCTTGCATAAGTACCTAGGTCAATTGAAGTTCTTTTCTTATACTGACACAAGTCATGTGGTAAGCTTGCAGTTTTATTGCTTAACGTTTTTCTAACAAACTAATTGCATCTTTATGAGGAATCCATGTACTTGATCTCATATTTATTTTGTATCAGTGTCTTTACAATTTACTTGTCAATAACTGGAATGTGTTGCATTACAGATGCGAAAATTGCTTTGCTAACTAATGGAAAGGATTCCAGCTGCCAACAAGATGGTAGTCCTCTAGGTCGTAAAAGAAGAAGATATTCTGGGCCAGACCTTCCAGAGGTACAGTAAAATGCAGATTATCAAAATCCCACAAATTGTCCATGGCAAATGATTTATATACTGCAACATGTTGAATAACTTTACTGACACATAAGTGTTTGTATTTAGTCGGCTGGGTGGGGAATCAAGAATAGGCATAGAGGATGAAGGTCCCACATTGGGCATGGGTCTTTTTTGTTATGTGATGGAAGTGAAGTAGCATGAAGATTGTAGAACCATCAAAGGCATGATCTCAAATGTTGAAGTAGTGAAGAGATACCACATTTCTTTTCTAACCTTCCCATTATGTGGACAATGGACTTATACCGCATTCGTGCTTTTGCTTTATTCAAGCTATTACTGATATGACTCCGGAACCACTCAAGTAGTCTGAAGATCCCATGGTGTTCACATAAGGTGTAGGGACCTCCTCTACACACCTTTCAATGTTATGTTACATCCACCCAAGCTCCTATGCAACAAAACCGTGCCTCTGCTTCTATGCCCAGCATGCTTTGCCCTATTCGCCCTGTAGCCAAGATTTTTTTAGGGTGAACAGCAGGTGCTCTGCCATTTAGCCCACTAGCCAAGATCACCCTGTTTTCCCCCATTGTTTCGGCCCAGACTTTTGACCCCGGATGACAGGGAGGGTTGGTGTCTTAGTTGCATAGTGAACCCAATATTATTAATATCATGGGAAGTGATGTTTAACGGAGTATGACATAGTATGGAATGTTGATGTTGGCCAATGGATGCCACAGGGGAGATTAGAGAGTTGGAAGACAGATTGGTCTATTTGACTTTTTCAGACATTGGTTTATATATTGTGGAGACATTCCACAACAACCTTCCTATCTTCCTAATTTCCTCTCCAAGCTAAACCGATTTGCTAGACCAAACGGCTAGCCAAACTGAAGCCTAACAAATCTAAACAGCATACCAACTACTGAAACAATAGCTTAGACCTGATGGTGATTTTCTGCGCTGGCTATCCAAGCCTGGACTTGCACTTTTCGTATACTTGATACTCCACATGACTGTTAACTGCTCATGCTTCAGGAATACACGTTAATACTTTATAATTGTCAACCTTTACTAGCTGCTAATGGGTCAATGGTGACATCATTTCTCGTTGCAAAGGTATTAATAGGCTGTTAGCAAAAATGATATAGTGGTCCTTATACAATGATCAACCTACTTATCACAGTCAATAAAGTATTAGTACAATAATGATCTTTGCAATGCATCGACTATTGTGCAATCTGGCACTGTGCACCTATGGTAGCATGCTATTCCTTTTCCTTTTTGCCTTCTTGCTATTTACAGTTCAAACGGTCAAACCTTAACTTTCCACACGTGTACCCAGGACATATGGCATCATATACATTTCATGATGCCACTTCAAGATGCTGCCCGTGCTGCCTGTGTGTCCCATGCCTTTCTAGGTTCGTGGAGGTGTCGCCCTGACATTACCATCAGCAGGGAAACACTAGGCTTGAATAAGAATTTACATGGAAAGGATAAAATTGCAAGGGATTTCAACAGCAAAGTTGACCAGATTCTGAAAAAACGTTCAGGTATTGGTTTGAAGACTTTCAAGATAGATTTCCGTGGTTATAATGCTAATGCTGACACTTATTTTTATCTGGGTACGCCCTTTTTTTTAATAATTGTCTTGAGATTGCTATTACACCGGAGCTTGAAGAACTCACCCTACATCTGTTACCAAATAAGGTGAAGTACAGTTTCCCATGCTCCCTTTTATCTGATGGGAGAGGAAACTCGATTCAGCATCTAAAACTTGCTTGGTGCACCTTCAGGAACACAGTTGGGCTACTTTGCTTGAAAAAACCTGACTAGTCTGTATCTGAGTAACGTGAGTATTACAGGGAATGAGTTAGGGTGCCTCCTCTCTAATTCAACCGCTTTGGAGCTATTGGATTTGTCACAATGCTATAAGATAGTTCGTCTGAAGATACCTTGCCTCCTACAGCGTCTCAGCCGTCTCAGGGTGTCTACATGGGAGGGGTTGAAAATGATAGAACAAAGCTCCAAATATATCCAGTTTTGAATTTTCAGGACTCTGCGGAGAATTTTTCACTTGGAGAATCATTATTGCAACTGAAGGACATGAGGCTGCAAAAGAGCTGCACCATCTCCTTTGCTCTTGCCAAGCTTCCATTCATCGTGCCAAATCTTGAAGCTCTTTCCTTATTTTCATTTTACGAGGTTTGTATTGAGTGCTAAGGCGATTGACTAGCTGCTTAGAATGGTGGTTCTATCTTGGAATCTGAGACAACGTTTTTGCAGGTGCCTAATCCCCCAATGGTGTCAAAAACATTCCTTCACCTCAAACTTTTGAGTATTACTCTTACTGATGGGACATTTTCCCCAGATTATGATTGTTTCTCTGCGGTTTCTTTTCTTGATGCTGCTCCTTCCCTGGAGACTATGCTATTGATTGTAAGTCGTTGTTCATCCTGTAATGGCATATATAATACTTCCTCTGTTTCGAATTGTAAGATGTTTTATTTTTTTTAGATAATATATATTGTTTTTACTATATATCTAGACATAATTTACATATAAATATATCAAAAGCTATGTACGTAGAAAAGCCAAAACCTCTTATAATTTGGATTGGAGTAGGTAACTATAGTCCAGATCTCTAATTTAAATGCTGGAGAATTCTTTTCTAATAGATACTCGAATGAAAAAATTCGATACCATCTTGGCTTTTCATCTTCAGGTAAATATACTGCGGGTGGGCATGGAGTATGAGCCGTTTGTTGGAGAGCCTTCACCTCAGATGCAGACCATGGGAACCCACCACAGCAACCTTAAGAGTGAAGATCACTGGTTTCTGCTCTGCAAAGAGCTTGGTTGAGCTAACATGCTATATTCTTGAGAATGCTACATCACTTGACTGCCTTACATTGGACACCACTTTGGGTGATTACCCTAGGTGCTCTGATCACGAAATTAGCAAATGTCATCCATTAACCAAAAATATGATCAGGGACTCCCAAAATGCTCTCTCGGTTATCAGAGCATGGATTGAGGGGAAAGTTCCCCCCTCGGTGAAATTTAGTGTTCTAGGGCTTTGCAGCAAGTGTCATAATGCCTGATGAACACTGCAAGCTACCATAGTTATGAAACGTTTAATTTTAGATGCGATGTGCTTTGGGTGAACTTATTGTTCTTGGTTGGCTTGGGTACAATATTGTAATTGTTGCTTGGTTAAATTTGTTGTAATTGTACTGTGTGTTAATCTATTACGCTGTCTGGTACTTGAATAATTAGTATATTGCATGGGAAGATATCGGAATTACCATGCATATAAAATCTATGCCTTTTAATGAATGCTGTTGGTTTATGTTTTACTGGGTGAACATGGGTTTAGACTGATCATATATGAGAAGAAAATAGCAGGAGGGCGTTTTGGGTCGTGCTTTGGCTTAATATGATTGATCCATACGGCAACACTATTGATGGGGTTTTGTTGAAGCAACTGCACATCAACCAACAACGTTATATCTGTAGCCAAATACAATGAAGTGCAATTTTTTCTGAATAGAAATGGGATTGTTTACGTTGTAGATAGATGATTGCCCGTTCACAGCAATAAATTTTATGAGGCATTTTGGTATTGTCCAAGGATTATCGCCAAGCCAAAATTGATATACTCATGGGTTTGTTTCTATTTTTATTCTACGAAATGCTCGTTGAGCCAGCTCGGTGGCTTGATACAAAAAATGTTCCGATTGAACTGGTTTTTCTTTGCGCATGTCTACATAAAAGAGTTGGTATATTCCATAATTACTTTGTTACAAAATTATGCTGAAACTCAATGGAAACAAGTGCATAAAAAATAGTTGTTAGAATACAGTTCCTTATTGCTGATGTTTAAATCTATAAGCAGATTTAGACTGGTTGTCCTTTCAGCAAAAAGGAAAATTACAAGACAAATTCAGCCAAGGTGAGATACACCTCCTGTATGATGAAGTTAATCAGAGTCCGAGAGATGGCATATTTATTTGTTACCTTTTGGAAAGGGCGCTTTCGTCGGCAGCATAGTCCATGTCGTCATCACCACGAACTACTCAACAACTCCACGACGCCAGATAAATTGCTTATATACACCTGGCTCATTTGGCTGGAAGCTGCAACATGAGTTACATTTTTTACCAATTGAACTATATCAGAATCACAAGCAAGCACGCAAACACTCATGAGTGGAAGTGGCCAAAACATCACATAGCTCTAGCAAGGGAGCTCGAGGGGTTTGGAATCATTAACATCACATATCAGTACTGTTAAAAATCAGCTACAACTATCATGTGAATAGGGAAAGAACACATCCAAGAAACCTACAACTTGAACATGAGCACATAATGGTCAAGATTGACTAACTAATAATTCACGTCAGCTACCTTACCTTCTCTGTTGTGAAAGAGGGTGGTGTCCCCCTCAAAAAAAAAAAAAAAAGGGTGGTGTCCTGAGGATGACCTCTACAGGCGCCAATCCAAGGAGCACAACTTCAAGTCCGCACCTAGAGACATTTTTTCAGAGTTTATTTCATATATATAAGACAAATAAAGGGTCTGGTTTTCAAACAAGTAGATGTACCTATTCAAAATTACTGAAAGAGATAATAAACCTTGAAACTGAACAACTCGATGCAAGTGCTAAGCTCCTGCAAAAATATATCGGTCTCTGATTAGAACAGATAAACAAAGCAGATAAAACATAATAAAACTGAACAAATTGATGGTGAGTACACAAAAGATTTTGAATAGTATAGCTCCAGTATAAACAATATAGAATTCTATAAACAACAACTCAATTTTCTGTTTCCAGAAAAAAAACAATTCAGTTTGGATAGAGATAGAGAATACTCGCACAGTAAAAACCATAAAGAATCATTTGTTGTTTGTGTTCCTAAATAGTAAAGTATATTATATTCCAGTCCAGAGGTGAGGCTTCATGTATATTTATTAATTGTAAATTCTACTCAGGGTATGACATATACACTCCCTAAAAATACAGATACACCATTGTAAGAATATGGAGCTTATAGAACCATCGGTTGTTTGTGCTCCTCTACAATAAAGTATATCATATTTCAGTCTATAGGTGAGGTTCCTCGTATATTTATTTATTTTAGAAATTCTACTCAAGGTATACTCAGCTTCACTATTTACCTGCACATGACTATATTCATTGGCCAATAATACTGAGGCACGAATCCAACATTGCGAAACACAAGGAGTTTAGTTAACAGGTTGCATTTTGTCAGGTTGAGCCGGAGCCGGACCTCCCAAGCCGTCGTCAGCGGGACACGCTTGAATTTCCAATTCCGATGATTGCGCGCCGAGGCTCGACCCGTGGATCATGTTTACCATAATAGCAAACGATCGTAGCCTGTGGGCTCATGGATCGGAGGCGCCGTGCGCGCGGGGTGCCTCAGGTCCAGTGCAGGACGCGGTTCTCCTTCCCCGTGAGCCTACGGCACTGGTACGCTCGTTTAGAAAAGGATCGTAATTCTGGGCTGTTGGGTATAAAGAACATCAACAGAGTAAACATGCCACGACGCGTAGTCGATGAAGTCGTTACACGTAGTCGATGCAGTGACTCAATCGCAATAATTGATCCCAATACTACACGTCCGAAGGCACGGTTCGATGTTATCACCCGGTGACAGCCTCCGATACGCATGGTACCACGAGGCAGGCACTGCAGAAGCCTCATCCGCGAGGTAACTGTAAAGCAACAGCGTCAGCGTCAACTATTAAAACAAACAATGTATTCTTTCCTAATTCCCCTCTGCAGACAAAGATGAAATAACCAACAGTTTGTCACAGTAAAAGAACACACCAGTTCTATTACCCTGCATGCTGTTTCATTGGCTGTGTGTCAGTGATCTGAAGACTGGGAGGTGGAGTCTGCAATAGAAAACAGATTCAGTTCTGTCTTTTAGTAAAGCGTGAGATTATTTGCTCAGGCCGTCAAAGCCAGTAAAGCATCGAAGGCAATAACTAACCTACACTATCAAGCACTGTCGATGTCGATTGGCGAAGGAAGCTCAGCTTCAGTCATAGAAGCAGGTGACATCTGCTTCGATTCCTGATCAGTGGTCTGTTTCAGTGAGAGATGGATCGGCCTCATGATCACTTGGGTGGCAGGTGGCCACCACCGTTTCCAGCAGCACGAGGAATAGCATTCTTGCTGGCCATGGGATGTTACCACATAAGCAAACTGATAGAATTTATGTAGTAGCTCTGTTGAGTAAGAGTGAATGCAAAGGTGAACCTCTGTGAAACCATTTTTGTAAAATCCGGTGGGAATGTACTACGAGCTGTAGCTGTTCCACGGACTCGTTGGACTGGCTTCCCAATGATGCGACGGGCAACATCCCCAAAGCATATCGATCTTGGCCTCATCCTTACCATCAAGGGCGATGAAGCAAATCTTGCACAATTTTATTAAGTTGGCAGGTGACATTTGGTAAGCTGCATAGAAGAAATACCAGGAGTGGGAGGAGACGTTGTATATTGAATATGTATCCTACAGCATCTGGAACACAGGATTTCTTGCATCTATTGCAGGTTGGAAACCACCATGACACATCTGGAACTGGAACCAAACGCCCAATAGTAACAATGCAGCGTTATCTTTATTTCCTGCATAACACAATAGGGTGGTAAACTAACGAAGGAAAAGCGACAGTGCAAAGAGCATGAATTCAATTCTGCTTACTGCAAATTCACAAGGACCCTTGACATCCGGTGCCGGGGGGGAGGGGAGGAAGAAGACAGAAGCCAAAGTCAGGCGGCCCCATTGATCGACGCAGGTGGAAGTAGCACCCACCTCCCATCGGCCGCTGATCCACGGGTCATACCCATACAGCCCCTGGGACCACTTGGCAGACCTCGGACCTGTTCGCCGCTGAGACTCAACGGCGATGGCGAGGGTGTGCCTCTTCGTCCGATGGGCAATTGGACAACGAAAAGGAAAGATGCCAGAATCCGCTGTCTCTGCCCAATCGTGGCTCGAGGAGTCACAGTGGTCATCCTGATCCAAGGCTTCCTGGTCAACGAAAAGAAGCTGAATCAGCGCGGCTAGCCAGCAATCCAACGCCTGAGATATGCACTTGTCCGTACAGGTAACTCACAGGGGCTGTAGCAACCGTATATTTTGACAATCAGATGGGAGCTGGTGGTACTCGGAATGTCGTGGCCACGGCCATTGCCCACCAGCTCCTGCCGTTCTACTTGCTTTGAATTACAGGGGTATCAGTCAGACTGAAATGTACAGTAAGTTGATGCTTCTTGAACTTGTTCATAACAGAGAATTGTTGGGAGCCTGGCCTTAACAGTTTTACCCAAATTGACATTTGGAGCCTTCTTTAATGTTCCGTAACCATGGGTAATCTTGAGAGAGATACTACAAGGTTATCAGACAAATATAATACATAATATAGGGGGGAACACTTATGAAATATTAGAGCATTATCTTACATCAATGCTAACGCAAGGTTCAGCAAAATCTATCTACAACTATAATTTCTCACTAGCTTAAGATCGAAAAAAAGGGAGCAAAACACAACAGCCATCTAGTGCAAGAATGATATCAGCAAAACACAATATATCACAGACAAATCCAACGAAAGTACAGAACCATACAAGACAACCTGCATTTTAAACAGTCATATCCCTCGGTACACACAAGGAAATGCTTCAATAGTTAGAGCTATATAAATCATATTGTCTCAGAATTGAAAGTAACATTACCATGCAAGGTTCATTACCTGTAGAATCAAGATCCAATGCTTTGCTGAACTGTAAATCTGCAGCCTGCCTTTCAGAGGACAAAACAATGTGGTTTTAAAATCTTAGTGTCATACAGAAATGGAGTTTCAAGCAAAGATTTCTATTACTAATTTAGCAACGTCTCTTTCAATCTCCATATATAACTTTTGATCCATTTTGGGGTCCATCTTGCAGAATCTTCCAGAGACCCATTGAAGGCCCTGTTCAGCCGGCATATTTCGGCTTGTTTCGGCTTATTTCGGCTTGTTTCCTCTCACAGAATACTATTGATTCAGCCAAAATCTGCCGACTTTTCCATTAGCCGAACAGGGCCGAAGCAGTGTACACGGGCAATAGCAACTGCTACACCAATCAGGAGGTCAGCAGTGTAGTACAAGGCAGCATACAACCCAAACTCTGCCCAGAAATATTTCCTCCTTCTGCAACCTGCAAATGTTGCTCAACAAGAGTCTGCAATCACAATCTGCATTTGAACAGGCCAAATAACAGAACGCCACGATCCAACAAGTACAGGAAACTTCATTCTCATTCAGAGCATCTTCCCAAACACAGACGAGAACATTCCCCCCAAATGTGTCACATCACATGAATAATACTGAAGATACAGCAGTAACCAAAACAATAATATTCAAGACGTGAAGATCCTCATACACATGAAAAAGACACAGAGAAAACATTCACTGCACAAACATTTCTTCCATTGACATTGTTCTGACTATCTCCACCACCATTTCTGACTCATTTATACAAAACCTCATAGTAAGAAAAACATATACTAAGGAAATACTACCACCACTCGACTGTTTTACTCACAGACTATTGAAATTTGGAACATCTAGAATCGGGGCTGGGACCTGGGGAGATCTCCTCTTGCTCCTTCAGGCCGCCTTCTCAGGGTCGCTGAGGAAGACAGGCGCAGCTTGAAGGGTGTTGATCCTCTCGGCGACCTTCAGCAGCCACTGGCGACCGGCGCGGTCAGTCTTCTTCCCCGCTGCGGCAGCGCTCCCGAGCTCGTTGGCCACATTGACTACCTCCCTTTCCTTCCTTGGAGCAGGTGAGGCGCTTGGCGTCCCTGCGGGCGCTGGCGGCGAGCTTGGCGAGCCGGTCGTAGTGAGCGTGGCCGCGGACCAACCCATCTGCCTCCTCGATGATTTTTGCCGCGGACGCGAGCGACTTGGTGACGGCGGACGCCGCCCAGAGCCACTTGAGTGGCACGATCTCGAGGGCGAACGCATCCTGGTACTTGTCCCTGCACGCGACGAGGCCCTTCCAGATGCGACGAGCATCATCCAGAGACGCGAGCTCCGGAACCGTCACCTTGACGCCCTCCTCGCCTAAGGCGCCCGCCGCCGCCTCCTGCCGCAGCTGCTGGAGATCCTCGCGGTTGAAGACGACGCGCTCGAGAGCCATGGTGGGCGGGGCGCGGGTAGCCTGGTATTCCGGTGGGTGGCGGCGGGGCGTTGGTACAGGCGGAGGATGCCGGTGTTTCCCTAAACCCTAAACCCAAAATTCCACCGCCGGGCGGGAGGGCGCGGGCTGGCGGAGGGGATCCGCAGCGGATTCACGCGGATCGGTGACGTGGACGGATTAACGGTGAGGATTGCGCTTGAGGGGCACGGATCGGTGACGTGGATGAATTAACGGTGCGGATCGGTGACGATCCGTGCGCCCCTCACGCGGATCGCTGAGCTGTCTCATTGGCCACGCCCACACCACATGATTCGGCTGTTCGGGGTTCCACGCTTGGGCTCAATTGGGCCGCAAGGTAGGCCCAATTAAAAATTCAGGGTCATTGCAATTAGACAAGTACTTAGCCCAACAAGGCCCATCCATATAGCAGCCTCTCTCAATTTTGTGCAATGAACTGGATTTACAAAAATTGCAATGAACTCAAGAGTCCGGCGTTGAACTCAAGAATCCCCCGCCTAGTTTCTTTAGATTTGGGGCAACTGTGAGCTCATCCGTCAACCTACTTATCACGGTCAAGTAGTATTTAGTACATACAAATCTCTGCAATGCATCAACTATTGTGCAATCTGGTACTATGCACCTATGGTAGCATGTTATACTTCTTTTCAATTTTGCTTTCTTGCTATTTATAGCAAGTATTATAATACAGCCCACTGCTGGCTTCATAAATTCTTACAACTCATCTTTTAACCTATTTATATAATGGTTTATTATCATCTATAAACATATGATCTACTGGTCTTAATCACAAATTACATTGTTTCTTGTGTTCAAGTAGGCTGTAAGCTCACAGCTCATCTCTCTTCTCTCTGATGTCTTCTCTTCTCTCATGCACCTCCTCATTTAGCTTTTTTTCAGCCCACCATAATACTTGCTCATAGAGTAAGTAGTAGCAAAGATATCAGTGCGTTGCAATGGAAGAAAAGAAAACATTATCTCTAAACCAATAGACTTGACTTAACGATGATGACATCTCACCTTCCACCATTGATCGGTACAACTCAAATCCAAAGTACGTGTTTCTCTCCTAATGCAACTATGTGTCCCAACAATGTTAATCTCATGTCTTATACATTTTTCTATAAATATGATCAAATCTAAAAATAGTTTGGTCTAAGATAATTCTAAAATTTGATATCATTTAGGCAAAGTGAGTATAAAAAAGAGTCTTATTATAATAATAATAATAATAATAATAATAATAATAATAATAATAATAAT
>CM041644.1:43059026-43214911 GCA_023333625.1 Bothriochloa decipiens | reverse complement strand
ATAATAATAATAATAATAATAATAATAATAATAATAATAATAATAATAATAATAATAATAATAATAATAATAATAATAATAATAATAATAATACATGTACAAAAAATTCCACATTGTTGTGCCTTATCTATGAAAGCAAGTATAGTCTATACATTCTAACGACATTTATTATTATATAAACTATTTCAATCAAAATATAATCATAAATTATTAAATTTATTTTAATAAAAATATTAGATCTCGTCAAGATCCACCGTGGATCCATGACACAAAAATTTATACGCTAGTATTAATTAAGATTGAAATATTATTATAACCTCACTATTCAACTAATGCATTATTAGGCAATGACTTCTAAAAGAAATTATACATAGTATTTTGTTCACTTGCCTTTATCTCTTTGGGTTCCACATTTTAGTTAGGAGCAGACTCCATCTCACACGACCGTATCTCACCGACAATGAGGTCGTCCTCCTCGTACTCAGCCACCTATGCGTTTTCTGAGTTTGTCTCTATAATAATATGGCCGTGATTTGTCATTACGTGCAACTATCTCCACTATAGAAAGAAGAAAAAAAAAGAAAGGAGGAAATTTTCTAGTGAATACTAGAAAAGAGGGCTTTCTACGTAGGGATCGTCAAAACAACGATTTTACCTATCAGCTATAGAAAGGAAGGACACTTCACGAGAATCAAAATAGGAAGAAAGTAGAGCCTATACTACTATTCTATGGATAAAACTGAAATTGAAAGAAAAAACACCGTAAAGATTAATATCGCTTATTGCTAAACATGTATACATGCAACATATATAATGATGATTTAACACACCTAAAGAAAAAATCATAACCTAATAAAACCCATAATATCTATCAATGCACCATATTTTATGAAGCTAACAAGATTGGTTTGATATTTTTTTGTGTTTTTTATGTTTTATAGGAAAAACAAAGAAAAGTGGAGGAAAATAAAAAGACTTGTATTTTGCATTAGGAACCTTGATCTGTTTGAAAAAAAATCATTAAGACCTTCCACTTTTTTTCTCTCTAGAATATTTACCTTGGATTTCTAATAAACGAAAACTGGATATATTTGGAGCTTTGCTCTCTATCACTTTCAGCCTATCACATACAAACACCCCGAGATACATGAGACGCCGTATGAGGCAATGGCATCCATGTAATTCCAAGCGCTCCAAAGCGGATGAACTAGAGAAGAGGCGTTAGCTCATTCTCTGTAATATGCACGTCACGCAGATGCAGACTAGTCAGGTTTTTCAAGCAATCTAGCCCGACCGTGTTACTGAAGGCGCACCAAACAAGCTTTACATTCTGAATCGAGTTTCCTCTCCCATTATAAAAGGGAGCACGGGAAACTGTACTTCGCCTTACTTGGAAACAGGTCTAGTTGAGTTCTTCAAGCTCTGGTGTAATAGCAATCTCAAGCCAATTATTAAGATAAGAATAGGTGTCAGCACCATAACTACAGAAATTTATCTTGAGAATCTTCAAGCCAATGCCTGAACGGTTTTTCAAAACCTGATCAATTATGCTGTTTAAATCTCTTGCAATTTCAAGAAAGTTCTTATCCAAGCCTAGTGTTTTCCAGCTGAAGGGCGCACCTCCAGGAACTTCGAAAGGCATGAGACACATAGCCAGCGTGGGCAGCATCTTGCAATAGCATCAGGAAATGTATATGACGTCATATGTCCTGCATATAAGTGTGTAAAAGTTATGTTTGAATTGTAGCAAGAAGGCAAAAAAGGAGAGTAACATGCAACCATAGGGGAACTGTGCGAGATTGCACAATAGTCAATGCAATGCAAAGATCTATAGTGTAGTAATACTACATTCATTCTGATAAGTAGGCTGACCATTGTATAAAGGTCACTATATCGTTTTCGCTAACAGCCTATTAATGCCTTTACAAAGAGAAAAGACATCACCATTGACCCATTGGCAGTTAGTAACGGTTAGCAATTATAAAGTGTATTCCTGAAGCATGAGCAGCTCTTAGAGGAATCAGGAGGAGCCAGAGGCTCCTACTGCAACTGAAGCATGAGCAGTTAAGTGTCATGTGGAAGTATCAAGAATATGCCTCCTAGATTGGACAGCGCAGAGAATCTCCAGGCCAAGATCAGGCCTCTATCGTTTTAGCAGAAGTTGCTTAGATTTGTTAGGCTTCAGTTTAGCTAGTTATTTGGTCTAGCAGATTGGGGGAAACAGGATGATCTTGGGTCCAGGCCAATAGGGCAACACAGGTTGGGCATAGCAGTAGAGGCACAAACGCACGGAGCTTGGGTGGGTCATAACAGTGAAGGGCGAAGGCATTGTGTAGGCTAAGTGTAGAGGAGGTCTTCAGTGGGCTAATTGTAGCGGAGGTCTTCAGTGGTTGTGCCCAGGAGTCGTATGAGTAACAGCATGAACAAAGCAAGAGTATGAATGCAGTAGGACCATAGGAGATTGCAGAGATAAAAGATGATTCATCAGCTGGTAGGTTTTACTTGGACAGCATAAGTCCACCTACTTGTGTGGCTAGAAAAGAAATGTATCTCACTACCTCAAACATTTGAGACAATGGATTAATTACTTTTTTAAAATAGATAATGGATTAATGATTCTACAACCTTCACGCTATCCATCACATAACAAAAAGACCTATGCCCACATGTGGGGCCTTTATCCCCTCTGCCTATTGTTGATTCCCCACCCAGCCAGCTACATACAAACACTTTTGTATAGTCGGTAAAGGTATTCAGCATGTTCCAATATATAGAATCATTTTCCTTGGCCGATGTATGGGTCTTCGATAATGTGTGTTTTACCATACCTCAGGTAGGTCTGGCCCAGAATATCTCCTCCTTTTACGACCTTGAGGACTACCATCTTGTTGGCAGGTGGAATCCTTTCCATTAGCTAGCAAAGCAACTTTCGCATCTGAAATGCAACACATTACAATTATGACAAATTCTATGCAATAAAACTGACAAGCTTTATACCACACGACAAGCTTATACTGACAAATTAATGTAAGACTTTTATACCGACAAGCTCTTCTCACCAAATTAACGAGAGATAGAGAGGGGGGAAACAGTCGTGTGCCGTTTTGTGGCGACAGGAGCAGTAATATTCAGAAGACGAGGATATAGATGACAGGAAATCCACATAGCATGACACTACGACAGCAGTGCTGAATAACCGAGAGGCGGAGAGGCTTGCCTTGGATCCGGACGCGCCGCCGCCACCGACGTCGCTGCCTCTGTTGAACTGACATGAGACGCTTCAGCGCCAGCGGACCCACGAATCATGATGCAGAGATGGCTGCTGGGATGGTGTCACGGCCCAACCCAGCTCCGAAGCCCAAGAGGAAGCGCAAGGCCTAGAAGAGTGAGATCGGGGAACGGATGTCGGAAGGCGTATTTCTATCATAGCCGTTTTCTAATATTCGAACCAGACAATGACATGTGGGCCTTCGTGCCAACCGGGACGATGATGTTAATATCGCTCCCTTGCTCTGTAACGAACTCAGTTAATCATTTTCGTAATAGAACCGAAACACGCGACAGAGTTGACCTCTGCTCGTCGTCGGCGATATTCATCTGTATCTGCTCACGTTCCGGCGATCGCCGACGCTATGGGTGTTACAGTGGTATCAAAGCTTTACCCTCCTAGGCCCCAAGTCCCACCCACCCTCCCGATTCAAAGCTTCATCTAGTAGCGGCAGCTTTCGGCAGCGACGGATCCAGTTTTCACGGTTTGCTACGGAGAACTTGCGGACTTC
This sequence comes from Bothriochloa decipiens, assembly GCA_023333625.1. Lineage (NCBI taxonomy): Eukaryota > Viridiplantae > Streptophyta > Magnoliopsida > Poales > Poaceae > Bothriochloa > Bothriochloa decipiens. The sequence goes on along the minus strand of CM041644.1, from coordinate 43,211,132 downwards.
GTTCGATCCACGCTCGGGACTCACTTGCTCAGCTTCGAGTTGCCGCCACCTACCACCACTACTTCACGCGGGGTGCAGCGATTCCACATCGGGATCTTGACTTCCACTTCGTTCACGGCGGATCAAGGAGCGAGCAGTTGGCACCGGCGGCGCGTCCACCTCAACCAGCACTGTCGCCTGCGGCTCTTCTTCGACTGGGGTTCGGCATCGACTTGGGTTCGGCGGCGAGAACCACTGTGAGCTCTACAATTCCTAGTTCACACTTTTCCTCTTTGCCTCAATCGGTGCGTGATGAGGGTTGGAGGTGCTTGTTCTCGCGTAAAATTCCGAGAGTCACAAATCGATTGTAGTGCGGTGGCGTTAGAGAGGACCGTCCATGGATTCTAGTTGCGGAGCGTTGTTTCCGTGTAAAATCCCCTGTTTATGCCTCGGCTGGTAGTTGGGTGTTGTGCGTGTCCATGATTGGGGAGGCTTTTGGCCGAACTAGAGACACCACAAGCTGGAAGTAGTTCCTGAAAGCAGCACGACGGCGTCGAAGAAGAAAGCGGTCCAGCCGTCGGCTCAGACTTAGTTCATTCTGGCACATATGGATGCTCGTTCGCAAGCTGATGACTCAAATTGGACCGATCTGATGGAGAATCTGAATCTCATGTCCTAGAGGATGACGGATTTGGGCACTCTTCAGTAGGGAGTGAAGAAGGCGCTGAAAGCAACAAATCTTAAGGTGGATCAAAGTTTGGCTGACCAGAAAATGCTTTTCCGGCAGGTGGATGCCAATGCTTTGAACAAACTGATCCTGGAGAAGGATAGGGTTTCTGGTGGTGAGGAGTCAATGATACATGGTGATGCTGACTTTGAAAACATCTTTGCTGGCAAGAAAAAGTCTCAAACTGGACCATACTTTCAGTTTTAGGATCATAGAAACAGAAATAGAGATGAGGGTCGCAGATACAGAGATAGAGAAGATCAACTTCCTCACCATACCCTGTGTAAATTGTCATTTCCTTCTTTTGATGGGACTCAACCGAAAGTTTGGCTGGATAAGTGTCTGAATTACTTCAAGCTTTACAAGACACCACAACAGTTACGGGTGGAAGTTGCTACAATGCATTTGATGGATAATGCAGCCAAATGGTGGCAGACATTCAAAGGTACTCATGCCAATGTTGACTGGTACCAGTTTGCTACTGCATTGCAGAATCAGTTTGGGTTAGATGATTATTATATGGCACTGACTGATCTTCTTGATCTCAAACAAAGTGGTATAGTTGAGGAGTATACTACTCAATACAAATCACTGCAGTATGATGTGTGTATGTATGGTTCAGGTTATGATGATAATTTTTTTGCAACCCAGTATGTGAGAGGGTTAAGGGATGATATTAGGGCTGTTGTGGACCACAGCTTCCTGACACTATGGAAAAGGCAGTTGTCATAGCAAAAATTCAACAAAAGATGGTGGATATGAATAAGAACAAGTTTCAGTAGAGGAACCAACAACAAAAAGGTTATCAGAACAAACAAGAGACTAAGCAACCTGGGTTGTATGGTAATATGTGGAGAGATAAGCAACTCAGAGATTATAGAAAGGCCAATTCTTTGCTATTCTTGTGGAGAGAAGTTTGAACCAGGACATGCTGAGAAGTGCACTTAAAGAGCTAAACCACAGATTAATGCTCTGGTAGTAAATGATCTGGATAGACCATTGGATGAAGAGTTGTTGAATGAGATGGCTATAGATGATATGATCAATGAACAATTCTGTTAGTTATCCAACAATGCAATTGCTGGCAACCCTGCCCCAGATGCTTTTAGACTCAAGGCCACTGTGCAAGGACAAAGCATGCTGATTCTGGTGGACTCAGGTAGCTCACATAGCTTTGTGAGTTCTCAGTTTGTGCATTTCAACAAACTGCCAACCACAGTGATGCATCCACTAAAAGTCAAGATGGCTAATGCATCTGTTATGCAAACAACTGAATTAGTCAAGGATCTGAGATGGTACATTCAGGGCCACACCTTCCAAACAAACATGCTGGTAGTGGATACATTGCCTTATGATGCCATTCTTGGATATGACTGGCTTAAAACAGTCAATTCTATGCAATGTGATTGGGAACCATTACTTTTCCTTACCAGGGCAGGCAAATCACACTTAAAGGGCTATCTGCAGAAACTGTTCAGTGTAATGCCATCAGTGCTAAACAGGTTTTCAAATCCATCAAAGGCAATGACATTTGGGCATATGCCATTATAGATGCTCCAAAACCTGATCCTATACCACCACCTGTGCTTCCAAAATCTACAGTGCCTGGAGTCCAAGATCTGCTGGTACAGTATGCTAACATATTCCAAGACCCTCAGTGTTTACCACCTCATAGGTCATATGACCATGCTATACCATTACTGACTGATGTTGTTCCTATGAATGCAAGACCTTACCATTATTCTCCTCTTCATAAAACTGAGATTGAAACATAGGTCAAGTAGTTGTTAGAGGCTGGACTGATCACTCATGGCCACAGTCCTTTTGCATCCCCTGTGTTGTTAGTCAAGAAGAAGGATGGTCAGTGGCATTTTTGTGTTGATTATAGGAAGCTTAATGCCATGACAATCAAAAACAAGTTCCCTCTACCCATAGTGGATGAGATATTGGATGAGTTAGCTGGTTCAAAATTCTTTACAAACTGGATATAAAACCTGGGTACCATCAAATTAGGATGCTCCCTAATGATGAGTACAAGACTGCTTTCAAAACACATCAAGGGCACTATGAGTTTAAGGTAATGCCTTTTGGACTAACAAATGCTCCAGCTACATTCCAATGTGTGATGAATCAGTTGCTACAACCATTTCTGAGGAAGTTTGTCTTAGTCTTCCTAGATGATATCTTGATCTATAGTAAGAATCTCACAGATCACATTGAACACGTTGAGCAAGTCTTTGAGGTACTCAGAGCTCATAAATTTTATCTCAAGGCTAGTAAGTGTACATTTGCTCAGCATAGCTTAGAATATCTAGGACACATCATCTCTAATAAGGGTGTCTCTACTGATCCCACTAAGACCTAGGACATGCTAAAATGGCCTACACCAACAAACATGACCGAGTTGAGGGGATTCCTGGGGTTGATAGGATACTACAAATTTTTTTGAAGAATTATGGGATCATTCCCAAGCCTTTAAAAAATGTTCTTAGGCTCCAAACCTTTCAGTGGTCTGCTCAAGCACAAGAAGATTTTGATAATCTGAAGGTGGCTATGACTTCCACTCCTGTGCTAGCTCTACCTGATTTCAGTAAACCCTTCTAGGTGGAAACAAATGCATGTGCTGATGGAGTGGGAGCAGTTCTGATGCAGCAGGGTCAACCATTGGCTTATTTGAGTAAAGCACTGGGTGATAAAATGAAGTAATTAACCATCTATGAGAAGGAATTCTTAGCTCTTATCATGGCAATTGAGAAGTGGAGAGCTTATTTGCAGAGGCAAGAATTTGTCATATTGACAGATCATAAATCCTTAGCCTATCTGAATGAACAGAACTTGCATTCTAAGATGTAGATAAAAGTTATGACTAGGCTCATGGGAATGCAATTCAAGATTGTCTACAGAAAGGGAAAGGAAAATCATGCTGCTGATGCTCTTTCTAGAATGCCTCATCTGATAGCTTTACAAATGGTGTCCCAGTTGAAACCTCAGTGGGTCTAGGAAGTCTTAAACTCTTATGCTACTGATGCTCAAGCCCAGGAGTTCCTAGCAAAGCTGGCTGTGCACTGCCCTGATCCTCAAGGATATGTGTTGGATAGAGGGTTGCTTAAGAAAGGACCTGCTATATTGATTGGGAACAATACTGCCCTGCAAACTAAATTAATAGTAGCTTTCCACTCATCTACTATTGGGGGACATTCTGGAGTCAGTGCTACATACCACAGACTTCGTAAACTCTTTTGTTGGAAGGGACTCAAATAGGATGTGGAGCATTTTGTAAAACAATGTGATGTTTGTTAGCATACTAAGCATTCCCATGACCACCCTACTGGTTTACTCCAACCACTTCCTATCCCACAAGGAATTTGGCAGGACATATCAATGGATTTCATTAAGGGCCTTCCCAAATCAGAGGGCTATTTTATGATCTTTGTGGTGGTTGATAGGCTTACTAAGTTTACACACTTCCTACCTATGAAGCACCCATACACTGCTGAAATGGTGGCTAACTTGTTCATGGAGAATGTGGTGAAAATGCATGGTCTGCCCAGCACCATTGTGAGTGACGGAGATAAAGTGTTTACCAGTCACTTCTAGCAACATTTGATTCAGTCTTGTAAGTGCAAATTAAACCTATCTACAGCATACCACCCATAGACTGATGGGTAGATAGAGCGCATCAACCAGTGTTTGGAGATGTACTTACGTTGTGCTGTGCAGGAATCACCAAAAGATTGGAAGAAGCGGTTGCCTTTAGCACAGTTGTGGTACAATTCTTCATATCATTCTGCTTTGGGCTGTTCTCCCTTCATGGCATTGCATGGAACTGAACCTAATCTGGGAACCAATACTACACCACTTCTGGGCAGTCCACCATCTGTCAGTGAGATGATCCTCAATAGAGAGCAACACTTGCTAATGCTGAAAACTTGATTGGAGCAAGCTCAAAACCGCATGAAGATGCAGGCTAATAAGAACAAAATAGATCGCTCCTTCCAAGTCGGTGATCAGGTTTTACTTCGTCTACAACCTTATACATAGTCTTCTGTTGCCAACAGACCTTACCCCAAACTGGCACACAAGTTTTTTGGGCCTTAAACAGTACTTGAGAAGATTGGGCAGGTGGCATATAAATTAAAACTACCACCCAACAGCGAGGTGCATCCAGTCTTCCACATATCCCAGTTGAAGCCATATGTCCTAGACTATACTCCTATTTATTCTGAGTTACCATCGGTCACTGATCTCCAAGCTTCGGAGGCGGTCCCAGTAACTATATTGCAACGTTGTCTGGTGCGTAAAGGTAACTGTGCTATCATTCAGATACTTGTTACATGGACAGGTTTGCCTGTGTCTTCAGCAACCTGGGAAGACCATGATGTTCTTCGAGTATGGTTTCCATCTGCATCTGCTTAGGTGCAAGTAGGCTCTTCGGTGGGGGGTGATGTCACAGCCCAACCCAGCTCCGAAGCCCAAGTGTCGGTGTTTTGACCCGGGGGCCTAGCACCAACGAGTAAATATGTACTGCGTGCTCCCTAATCCGGATGGTGATGCAAGAAGAACACAAGGTTTATCCTGGTTTGGGCAAAAGAAGGCCCTACATCCAGCAGGGGGGAGAGTTTGTATTATCTTGCACCAAAGTGCTTATACAGGGGTGAATACAAACATGCAAGTGAGTGAGCTAAGACTTGAGTGTTTCGGGCTCTGGTCACTGTCTATGCCTTATGTTTTCTGGCTAAGTTTTGTTGCCCTCTCAAAGTAGGGCTTGGCGCCTCCTTTTATAGGTGAAGGAGGGGCACAGGGGTACATGGATCTTAGGGGGACGTAGTTGCTGACGTCGAGGAGGTGATGCCGATCATATTGGTGTTGCTGTAGAGGCGTGCGTTGGGCATGTAGGTATTTGAGGGGCGTGTCGCACTCGAGGGCTGCTCGTTCTCTTGGGCGAATCTCCGTCACCGAGGGGTAGGTCGAGTGGAACCCTCGAGTGATTTGCTCTACCTCGAGCGGGGTACGTCAGATAGGTAGCCGCCCGAACCACCGAGGCTCGTTCGTGGGCCGGCCCAGTATGACCTGGCACTTGCGTTTCTATGCTAGGCGAGGACTAACGACACCAGGTTTGTCTTGTTGATGTTAGGGGTTAATTCCCTTAGTCAAGGGTTAAGGGTACCCCTTTTTTAGGTACCCGACAGTAGCCCCCGAGCCCCTGCATGAGTGTTGGCACTCGAGCTGGGGGTCATAGGCCGAGAGTGAGGTACGGTTCGTAACTTTTCATGGGGGACGCAAGAGCGTCCCCTATGGGGGTAGCCCCCAAGGCCTTGGAGGAGTAAGGAGACTCCTTCGAGGGCTTTATTTGTCTTTTGTTGAGAGGTGCTTGTCCAGTTAGGCATAGTGTGCGTTCCTGAAAGGTTAGGATAACATGAACTGGAGTTGTAGTGCCTAGTCGTAGGGTGGCTCGAGTTTGTCGAGCCCCCAGGTGCGTTCGACCCTCTTTTGTCAAGGGGTTCCAGGTGTAGTCGAGCCCCCGAGCCTCGTGCGGCTAGGGCATTGCTAGCTTTAGGCATCCATCTCACGAGTCCTTCCGATCGGATGTGAGGTGAGAAGCGCCATACTACCCTCGATTGGGCGAGTCTCGGCGTTCTCTATGAGCTGATAACAGGGGGATCCAAGTGAGAGCTCATGCCCTGTTCGATGGGGTTGACTAGTGGCCAGGTGGCGTTCTCATTGACACAAACAAGTAGATATATGGATACCACTTCCATTCGATAGGACTCGGCGGCTCGATGCCTCCCTCCGCGGGGATTCCATGGTAATCCTCTCGTTTTGCCTTGGATACACCCAAGGGGATCTCGAGGGTTCGTCCTCGAGCGGAGCTTCGTGTGGCTCCCCTGGGGTGTCCCTGACTCGGGTGCTCAAGGGTGGCTATCGAACCCTGACCGAGGGTCAGCCTTCGCTCCCTCGAGGCTTGTCGTGGGGCCAGGGCCCGTTTTCCTTCTCGTGGAAGACTCCATCGGTGGATAATGTAGCTCTCCCGCCTGTTGGGTGCTCCTTTTGAGGTATGGGCCGAAGCAATGCGGTCGTGGTGGACCCAGGTAACGGCTAGGGGCCCGGTGAATGGCGCATGTCCTGCTGCGAGAATCGAGGGGGCAGTTAGGTGAGCGCAGTAAATGCAGGGTTTACCTTTTCCCACCGTCGGATCCGCCCATTGCTCTTCCCCTGAGTATAAATTCGTGGGAGGTGGGGTGTCGACCGCTTCCATTCTTGCCATCTCGCTTTCGCCACCACCACTGGAGCTTCCAAATCCCTGCCTGCCAGCACTAGAGAAGAGGGGTTAGTGAGCGTGATCGTGATTGGGAATCTTCCCGGTCACCCGTCCATTGAGCAAATCTGTGCCGCCACCGCCACCATCATGGCACCCACTTTTCTTCCTCCAGAGGCCTGGCACCCGTCAACCGTGACAGAGCGAAGGCTGTTGGAGCTGGTGGGGGAGGGGCTCCTTCGCCCTATCACCACGCCAGATCGGTCGGAGTGGATAGCACCGCCATGGAGGGATCGGGAGCTGAACCCGCCGGATGGCTACGTCGTGAGCTTCATCAAGTTCCATCACCACGGGCTTGGATCACCCCCAAGCCAATTTGTGCGGGTGCTGCTCCACCATTACGGGGTCGAGCTTTAGCACTTCTCCCCCAATGCCATCTCCAACGCCGCTATCTTCATGCCCGTCTATGAGGGATACCTGGGGGAGGAGCCGCACTGGGAGCTGTGGCTTCACCTCTACAAGGGGGAGTTCTTCACTGCCCCGATGGAATAGGGCATGAGGAGAATCGTCCGCGCTAGTTCCTGCAACCTAGTACTGAAGATAGGCCGGGGGTGGAGCTGCGCGAGTACATCCCCACCGGGCTGATGTCCAACCATGCTCAATGGGATGCACAGTGGTTCTACCTTCACAACGACGAGGGCTACTTCCCGCCATACACCGGGCGTCTCATCATGGAGCGTCCGTTCAACTGGCCGCACAGTGTGACGTCAAATTTATAGCCTCGATTGAGGCCTCTCCTTACCGCGCTGAGGAGGCTTCGTGGCGCGGGTCTGATGGCGGCGATCGTCGTCTCATCCTTTCACCGTCGGAGGGTGCTCCCTATGATGGCACGTCCATTACGGCTGGACCTGATGGGGCCCGAGGCGATGCCCAAGCAACTCAAGGGGTGCCGTATGTCAGCCAAGGCACTGCCCCCCGAGGAGATTGTGTCGTGGGTAAAGGGGGTGGTTGCCGGTACCTTCCGGCCGGAGCACATCAACCACATCCCCATGCTACCAGAAGAAGGCCATCTTGACCTGGTGAGTGCTTCGAGCCATGCCTTTTGAGTTTTACTTTGTCTCTCTTTCTTCCATTTGCTCTTACACCCGGATGCTTTCGCGCAGGGGAAAATCGACTATAGGGTGTCGAGGCCCCCGGTGAGGGAGGACGACCCCGACCGACAGGTGAGGCGCTTTACCGCTCATCAACAGAAGAAGGGGCAGGACAAGGAGAAGAAGAGGAAGAAAGAAAAAAGCCTTGCACATACAAAGTGCGAGAAGCGTCAGGCAAAGCAAAGGCGCAATGGGCTGCCTGAGGAGGAGTCTCCCTCCGAGGAGGATGAGGAGGAATATGATGACAATGATGTCAAGGGGATGGCAGTGCGTCTCGAGCCCCATCTCCCTGGTCCCCCCGAGCTAACGTGCCTTCTACGCAGGAGGACGTTCTAAAGCGGCCGCAAGACAGGAGTCAAGGCGGTTCCTCATCCCGTGTTGGGTCCTCGTCTCGATGCTCACCCGGCGGGACCCCGCCTGCCACATCTCGGGTGACCCAGTCCAAGTCCTCGGCGCTCGGGACGTGGACTCGGGGCCGCGCAGCCTCGTCGGAGTGAGAGGGCACGACGACGCCATCGGAGGCGTCAGCCGGCCTTGGCTTTGGGGGAGGTGTAGCTCCGAGTGGGGCCTCGAGGCGCTCTAGCGGCTCTAGGGGTCCTGGGAAGGTCATCGTCCCCTTGGGGTAAGCCATGCTTTTTGAAGTTTTCTTTCTTGTTTCTTTGACTAGCCGAACCACCAAGTATCTTTGCTCACCTCCTCATTCTTCAGGCTAAAGCGGCGGGTGGAGGAGGCAAACCCTTCACCAGCCAAGCGGCTTAGGGTGGATGTAGCTGCGAGAATGGCAGCCGCTGCAACAGGTGCGACCTCGAGACTGCTGCCACCATGGGAGGCGGCTTGGCTATCTCAAGCCCATGCAGCTATGGCTCAAGGCAGGCTGATGGGCTCTGCTCTTGTTGCAGGCTCGAGCGGTTCAGGGGCTATGGCGGGAAGTGGTTCTGAGCTGGAGCAGTTGCAGGAGAGGGAAAGTGCTGCTCTGGTGCCAGCGTCCGCGGCCCCTGCATCTGACCAGGTGTCGGAAGGTAGGAGTGCCGTCCTGATCCCGACGCCTGCGTCCTCTACCCCAGGTCAAGCCAGAACCTCTGCCACCTCGCTCGAGGGGGAAGCCTCCAACAGGCGCAAATTGGGGTCAGAGATTACCTCCATCATCCTTGAGGATGAGGAGGCCCTGGTCCATCCCCACCCACCGAGGAGCAGAAGCCGTGGCCGGAGAGGCTGCGTGAGGTGGAGGAATGGCGCAAGCAGGGGCAAGAGGGCCCGCAGAGGAAAGACGAGGAGGAGCTGCAGGAGCGGCCAGGAGAAGAGGGGCCGGCCAGGGGCCAGCCCGAGCAATAGCAATAGTAGCAGCAACAACAACAGCAGCAGCAACAGCAATAGCAACAACAGCTGCAGCAGCAGCAGCAACAAGCGGCGGGTCGAGCCATCGGAGGAGCTGGTGGTCTCGAGCCTCCCATAGTTGCAAGGAGAGGACATGATTACCTTGGATGAGTTGCTCCAGCAGCAAGATATGGCACGGGATGCGTCGCTGGTCCTGCGCGTGTCGCAGGCAGAGGGGGAGGGTGAGCATACGGCATCGAGTCGGCCAGAGGACGTGGTGATGTCAGACCTGCTGCCTTGGCACGACATGGCGCTGGGGCAGGCAGTGGTCTCAAGCCCTCCTCTGCCACAGTAAGTGACCGTGGCTGCCCCGAGCCAGCCGCCACAACTGCAGGGCATGCCATTGGAAGAGCCGGCGGCCTTGGGTTCGCCACAACGGCAGCAGGAGGAGACGACAGCCGTAAGTCCTTCGGCGCTACGCCGGTGGGAGGAGGAGGATGAGGCCCTTCTGCTCGCCAGGGCATCCACCACCCGGGGGTCCCTGGTTCGTCAAGATGGTCCGCCCCTGACATCGGGCCAGGCGGTGGCGAAGACGAGTCGTCGTTCCCCACCCTAGCCGACCGGGTGGAGCGCTACAGCGTTTCATGCGAGGCGGTGGAGAGCGTGAGGTCTCGGTGCGAGCGAGGCTCGAGGCGGCCCTTCTGCATTGGGGCCAAGAGTGTCTTCTGCTCTGAGAAACTCACAATCCCAGTGCTCCCAGGATCTGGATGGACGACCCGGCGGAGGTGAAGCGCTGGGAGGACGTGGAGGAGTATCGGGCATGGCTGGTGCATGCTTTGAAGTTAGCCGCTGAAATCATCACCGAAGACCTTGGCCGAGGCCTTTCGGTAAATATTTCTCTGAGCAAGTTTGGCTTTGGTTCCTCCTTAACTGGTGACTGATTTTCTTCTTCTTGTTTCCCAGGACTTGAGGAACCGCTCCCACTCGAAATCCCACTTCCTCCATACGACCCACAACGGTCGGGAGGAGGTGTTGCATCGGCTCGAGGCCGGCCAGTCCGCCCAGGACAAGGTGGCTCAGGCTGAGGAGGAAGCGAGGCAAGCGAAGGAAGAGGCCGCCAAGACAAGGGAGGATGCCGAGGCGGATCGAGGGGAAACCACCTAGGCCAAGGAAGAGGCTGCTAAGGCCAAGGAGGAAGCTGAGAAGGCCAAGAGCGACAGCGCCCAGGCCCTAGAGGAGGCACGGAGGGCCCTTGAGCGTGTCAAGTCACTCGAGGGAGAGGCTCGCGATGCAACGGAGAGCATCCAGAGGCTCAAGACCGATGTCGCCTGAGTCTCTGTGGCACACGACGCCCTTGCCGTCTCGGCTGGGGGGAGAAACTAAAACATCCTCAATTTTCCATGAAGGGAAAATTCATAGAATGGCGAATAACATAATAGTTGAAAGCTCAAACCATCATATTATCCACAACGGCTGATACAGGATCCATACATCAAATAAAAAGAGTATAATTAGGGGGGTTACATAATTAGCCCATCGCCACACTGGCAGAAAACATCAGAGTAGCATCATCTAAAATAGTGACGGTAGGCGAAAGCATCATCTCTCCAAAAGAAGCCTGAGCGTAGGCACGAGACTCCTACTCCTCGTCGTTAAAGTCGTAGTCAGGCTCACCTGCCAAATAATTTTCAGTATGGTTTGTACTGGCCACATCTCCCACCCTATGCTTTGCTTTTGCTATGTAGTATTTGGTGGGATGCAAAGGATATAATCAAAGTGACCTAATATATGGCTGTGGTTTCCTATGCAAGTAGCGACCAATATTGTGTAATATAATTCATCAAGTTTTAACCCATCTCAACCACATATCCAACCCATTCCATCACCATCGCACACATCTCGCTCTCTCGCCCTCAGTCAACAGGTCCAACTCCCTCTCGGAGCCTGCCTCAGCGGCTCACAGCCGGAAGGGTAACACCAGGGGGAAGAATAGAAGGACTCATCTCACTACTCCTGAGAAGCGTAGGTTGAGGGAAAGGCCATACCGAGGCCGCGGACTATATATAGATTCATTACTCTACAGAGCGTATACTCCCGTAACCACAAGATCACCATTATCGGCGGTGCCCCGCCTAAGCTAATTCTGGCTGCTTTCTAACCGGTGCGATGCCACCCTACCACTCAGTACTGGGACATCCCGGATAGGTACCACCAGCACACTGAGACTGTGAGACATAGTACCGGGCTCCTGAGGTCACTGTAATACCTGATTTTAAGAACAAAACCAGATATACACCATATGTGAGTCCTAGGAGTCAATTCCCACATATAGCTACAAGTCAAGGGTAGTATCAATAAACAATGCTTAATATATAACATAATTAGTATAAGAGAGATATACCCTTAGGTAGCAATCAGTGGAAAGACAACTCCGATCTTCAGGTAAGGACTCCACTCCACTGGATCCAACTGACTGGTTGATCACAAGCCTAAACATCTCCTGATGTGGTAGGGAAATAGCAAGAGCGAGTCCATGTCGAACTCAACAAGTATAGCATGGGGTTCATGAGGCTCAAGTAGCTGACACGGTTTAACTGCATTTAGCTTTTTAGTGTATGTCAAGTTTTAGCAATTAGCATCAAGGTAGTAATAATTCCCATAACCACATGATCAGGTAGAACATGATTAAGAGTATGATAAAAACATAACATTAATAAGTATCATAATTTAGGTTGATGATCCAATTCCATAAGAATCCCTTGGCAGCCCTAACCGTGGGCACGGACGATATATCGGTTTGACTCTACGCAGAGGTGTACACTTTCACTGTGAGTCATGATTTGCCCTTTTGCCCGAGGGGATCAGGCTCTTAGCTCTCTACCAAGGAAAGCTGAGAGGGTTCACTATAAAGCCTTTCATAGTTTCATCTAACAAATTAGGGCCGCAGGGTCATTGAATATAGAAAACCCCTCTCCCAATATGGCACATCCCAGTTATAACACATAATGAAGAGGCAGCCCTATACTCAACTCGCAGATCCTCTAACTCACTAGAAAAGGTCCTAAGAACGACTAGAGCCAGAGCCATATAGCCCTCATAGCTGCACGTTAAGTCCCGGATGATCACTTACAGTATGAATCTTATTGAAATCCATCTTTTTATTAGTTGTATAGCCATTAATCAGGTTACTTGATCATGGTTATAAAGCGCTAGCATCAACTATCCATATGCAACATCCCCAGTTATCAAGGTAAATAGATATTCAAAGCTAAGTAATCCTAACAAGGTAGCAAAGAGACACATGCATATGATTTTAGTGTGTATAGTGAATAGGTAACAAGGATGGTCCCAACTATACTTGCCTTAAGAATTGCTTTACACCCAAAGCAGTGTGCTTAGAGAAACATCACCTTTATCTTTCATTCTGCAACTTTTGATCTCCGACTTCTAGTTTGTCAACTTCTTGTAGATCACCAACGTAAAGCTCACCGATGGGACATAATCATAGAACACCACACAAGCAATCTTCATAACCATACATGAAGCAAACAAAGGAACTATATAAGAACAATACACCAACCATAGTAAAACAGATTAAAAAGCTCTTAAAACCAATCTATGCGTCACTACGGTCATACAGACACAAAGATCACTAAAAACGGAGCTATAACGAGAAAGTTATGAATTTTACAAGATTTCCTATTATAAAATAATAGATTAAAATAAATCTCGAATCAAAAGTTGAAAATTAATCTAACAGTGATACTAACATGTAGAGTTTGAAATTATGAACCTAACGCAACTTGAACGGATCAATTCAGAGTCAAAACGAAGAAGTTATTACCAAAATACTCCAGTGGCAATTCTATAATTACGAGCATTACGAGACTCCTCTACCTTGATGTTTTTTTTCTTCTGACTGAAGGAGATCATGGCCTCCATGGGCACTTGGGGCTGATTCTGGCCGCAGAAAAGAAGGGGCTTGACCAGAACGTGTCCGGGCCGTCGGCGGCTGGCCAGACCGACACCGAGCAGCCTGCCTGCACGTTCATGCACCGTATGGCGATGCTGGCAAGAGATTGGTAACCATGACGTAGAGAAAGGAGAAAAATAGAATTTGCTACTATAGGGATTTCTAATTAGGGACTTCCCACATGGTAATTATGATGTGCTTTGGCCAAGGGGTTGGTACAAATATATAGGGCGGAAAACTTCCCACGTCAATGTCACCTAGCAATATGGTACTAATTGATATTGCACCCTCCACCTTTACTAATAGGCTTAGTTAATTATTAAAGCCCATTAGTAAATAAAGACATGGACCTTTAGGTGTCGGGAAAATTAGGAGACTTTATTATTTTCGAAATTGATTAATTTTATGAATAAAATAATTCTAGAAAAGTCTAGAATTGACTTTTAAGCCACGAAAAATACTCCGAAGGTTCCAAAAATTTGGAGAAAATTCTTAGAGACATTTTGGAACATGAGAAACCTAAATAAAGTATTTAGAGCTCATAAGAAGATATTTTAGAGCATCTAAAAACTAGAATATGCTCATAGTTAAGTGGGAATACACCGTCATGTGGGCGCGGTGCGTCAGCGAGAGGGAGGGAGACGCGAGCGCACGACGCGGCGACAGCTTGATGGGTTTTGATGCAGAGACGTGGAGCGCCTGCGACTGCTATTTAAGGTGCGAGGTCACGTGGAGCACACACAGGATGCGAGAAAGTGTCGTGGAGACACACTCGACCGGAGCAGAGTCCCTCTCCAACACGAACAGGTGAAGGAAGACGACTGACATGCAGGCTAAGAAGCTAAGCTAACAAGCAAAGCCTGCATGGTGCACGGTGGAGGCCATGAACAACGATGGAGCTAGCTTGCTTAGAATTGAAGTACACCAGGAGGATACAGAGAGCTCACCTAGTAGAGATTTCTCAACGATGATGAAGGCACGGCAAGGTGTACGGCTCGTCATGCTTGGCTGACTCGAGCCACAAACTAAAAACGACGATGGCAGAGGGTACGAGAGTTCAAGGAGATGACACCGAACGTGGAGTAGATGACAACGGACACTGGCTCACCTCGGGCTTCGGCTTGCACTGCACACTCCGATGACGGACGGCAGCTTCCACACGAAGACGCTCGGCGACTAGCTTGTGTGGTCGGTGAAGCAACAGGCGGCCGCGGTGGCTTCAGCAGACGAGCTTGATTCTCCGCGAGACCCAAATGATGGCACCGAGAGCACAAGCTAGGGTGACGCTTTGTGCTAGGGTTGCAGCGGCTTGCTACGGGCTTGGGCGAGGCGATGCTGGCGCGATGGTTTGGTGAAGCGGCAAGTCACGAGGCGCTCGATATTTATGAGGCAGGGACACGTGGCCGGTACGCCAAGACACAGGGACGGCGTCAGGGTGGAGTAGGACTCGAACGAGTAGAGTCCTGCTCGGTCATGACTGGAGGAAGGGAACGACTGACAGGCGAGCCCGAGTCGTTAACGAGACAAAGGGAAAGAAAGATAGGCAGGCTTGTCTCGGCTCCCTTGCTAGGCCGACCCAAAAGGAAGACGAGCAGGCCGTGGTGAAGGAAAAGGCCTTCGGGCCAGGGGAAGAGAGAGGAAAAGGAAAATTCTTTTTCTTTTATTTTTAGTTTATTTGTCAAAGAGATTTTAAAATATATTTTGAATATCTTTGAACTTTTGAATCAAACCACTCAATACAAAAATATTATGCTATAGCATGAATTCACAAACATGTTGCTAAACCCTAGGTAGATTTTAAGTTCAAGAAAAATATTAGTTTTTCTATATTTCATGAGCATAAAATTTTATAAATAAATCAATTTACTCTATTTTTTAAAAATACAAAATTTAGGGTGTTACAATTCTACCCCCGTTAAGATGAATCTCGTCCCGAGATTTAGAAGAAGATGAGAAAAGAGATAAGATACTTCGCATAGATATTCTTCACTGCTTCGGATAGCCTTAAAGAAAATATCATGATTACTAATTCCAAGATTTTTGCGAACACTCTACACAGTTCTCAGGTAATTCCAAACCAATCCTCGTGTAATTCCCAACTTGGTAGGCCATTTTTTTCTTAGTAGCACGATATGAACCATTGCAGCGATGTGCTAGCTTACTCTTCACACCAACACTCCCTCTGCTAAGGTCATTGACAATGTCATTTTGCTTCTCCGAGGTGATAGCACACATCCAAACCATAACCCCTTGATTACTTCAACCCAACAGATGATGTTAAAATTTTCAAACCAACCTCAGCGAAAAATGTTCTTCATTATCTCATGTCCATGTGAATGCCACACTTGACCCAACAGGATAGTACCTCCAATTCTCCAAAACATAAACCATATCCAAGACCTGTGGGTTATGGCCCACCATAGCTTCATCTCACACCAAATCCAATGCAATTATATTGTCACTTGATCCACCTCAACTTAATGAAGATTCTTGGAATTCTTATGGTCGACCTTGATGTCGCTCTTTATGTCCAAGAAAATACTTCTATGCTCCACACCGACTAATGGTTTTCATATGTTGAATAGTTCAATGCACGCCTCATAGTTGACTTGATGCCTAACCCATTGCTTGTCTTTCGTGGAGCACATCCACCATCATGCTAAATATCTCTGAATCACTCTCACATAGTTGGACAGGAACTCTACACATCTTCCTTGAATTCTTCTTCATATATTTGCATCATTAGACTCACCATAACCACGAAGAGAACTTCCTTCAATCGTACCTACTTGACATGCTTGGAACAACAGTGAGGTCTCCGGAGTTATCATTGAGCTATAGATAAATCCTTCATCAGGCTCCTTTGTCATCAATGCCAACTTGTCTTGAGTTGAATTGTGAACTCTTGAGCTATAATGTAGATGATCCATCAAGTCACTAGTCTCAAGCAAAGGACACTTGCACCTGGATAGACTCCCAACCAGGACCACTCCAAGTAAAATGCTTGAATGCATGAGCCTTCATCTTGCAGCTTCTTCATCATGGCTACCCCCCTTAAGAAAACATCACTAGGGGCACCAAAGGATAGGTTTCATCTTCTTCTAAGTGATTTGATTATCATCATGTCCTCCGGTCATCCCGTAGAGACTCATGTGCATTGACAAGAACTAGTAACTTGCAGTTCCTCGTGAGCAAAAAATAGGAGCACAGTAAAATTTTCATATTTCCAGTTCTGTTAATCCAATGAAGTTTCACCTTATACCATTGGAAAGCTTATTAAATTATCTACAACTCCCTTATATAACCCTTTTCCAGATTCTGTAGTTAAGTTGGTCGAAAACAGTCCACAACCAGATTTCTGACAGCACAAATTCTTCATCTTGTGATTTTCTTATCTCCCAAACCATAATAGCTATGAGGGTGATTCTTGTGGTTAGAGGAAGATACTGAAGTCTACTTTTATCTAGAATTTTCTCATGATTTTTTGGATGTACAGGATGAGAGGCACAAACCGAAGAACATAGATTGCTCTAGAAAGACAGGATAGAAAGAACAAGAGAAGCACCCAACTATTTACATCATTACTCCTATGCCTATGAACTATATGAAATTGTGGACAAAACCACAAGATCGTTGCACTCATTACAAAGATCCAAATCAAACATAATAATAATGACAACACAGCAAGGCACTAAAGATGCACAAAGCAAACATTGACTCAACTTATGATACTATCGCTCTCTTCTTATTAAGGGCAAAGATCCTAAACCTCTTCTTTCGATGATACAAGAATGTGATAAGAGAAGATTCTAAAGCATATCAGCATAAGGATTAGATGAGAACAAGGTTTTTTTAAAATAAGCATCAAGGAGGAGATGAATATCAAAGGATAGGGATATAGCAAAGGAAAATATCAAGGTATATAGAACAAGGATGTTCTAGCAATTCCAAAATCTTATGATGACCAATTCCTACCTAGGCTTGCGTCCTACAGTCAGCATTGAGCTGATACCACTTGTAATACCTAGTTTTAAGAATAAAACGAGATATACACCATATGTAAGTCCTAGGAGTCAATTCCCACATATAGCTACAAGTCAAGGATAGTATCAATAAACAATGCTTAATATATAACGTAATTAGTATAAGAAAGATATACCCTTAGGTAGCAATCAGCAGAAAGACAACTCTGATCTTTAGGTAAGGACTCCACTCCACTAAATCCAACTGACTGGTTGATCACAAGCCTAAACATCTCCTGAGGTGGTAGAGAAATAGCAAGAGTAAGTCCATGTCAAACTCAACAAGTATAGCATGGGGTTCATGAGGCTCAAGTAGCTAACACGGTTTAACTGCATTTAGCTTTTTAGTGTATGTCAAGTTTTAGCAATTAGCATCAAGGTAGTAATAATTCCCTTAACCACATGATCAGGTAGAACATGATTAAGAGTATGATAAAAACAATAACATTAATAAGTATCACAATTTATGTTGATGATCCAATTCTATAAGAATCCCTTGGCCGCCCTAACTGTGGGCACGGATGATATATCGGTTTAACTCTGCGCAGAGGTGTACACTTTCACTGTGAGTCATGATTTGCCCTTTCGCCTGAGGGATCAGCCTCTTAGCTCTCTACCAAGGAAAGCCGACAGGGTTCACTATAAAGCCTTTCATAGGTTCGTCTAACAAATTAGGGCCGCAGGGTCATTGAATATAGAAAACCCCTCTCCCAATATGGCACATCCCAGTTATAACACATAATGAAGAGGCAACCCTATACTTAACTCGCAGATCCTCTAACTCACTAGAAAAGGTCCTAAGAACGACTAGAGTCAGAGCCATATAGCCCTCATAGCTGCACGTTAAGTCCCGAATGATCACTTATAGTATGAATCTTATTGAAATCCATCTTTTCATTAGTTGCATAGCCATTAATCAGGTTACTTGATCATAGTTATAAAGCGCTAGCATCAACTACCCATATGCAACATCCCCAGTTATCAAGGTAAACAGATATTTAAAGCTAAGTAATCCTAACAGGGTAGCAAAGAGACACATGCGTATGATTTTAGTGTGCATAGTGAATAGGTAAAAAGGATGGTCCCAAATATACTTGCCTTAAGACTTGCTTTACACCCAAAGCAGTGTGCTTAGAGAAACATCATCCTTATCTTCCATTCTGGAACTTTTGATCTTCGACTTCTAGTTTGTCAACTTTTTATAGATCACCAACATAAAGCTCACCGATGGGACATAATCATAGAACACCACACAAGTAATCTTCGTAACCATACATGAAGCAAACAAAGGAACTATATAAGAATAATACACCAACCATAGTAAAATAGATTGAAAAGCTCTTAAAACCAATCTATGCATCACTATGGTCATACAGACGCAAAGATCACTGAAAA
Organism: Bothriochloa decipiens; assembly: GCA_023333625.1. Classification (NCBI taxonomy): domain Eukaryota; kingdom Viridiplantae; phylum Streptophyta; class Magnoliopsida; order Poales; family Poaceae; genus Bothriochloa; species Bothriochloa decipiens. The sequence goes on along the minus strand of CM041644.1, from coordinate 43,192,315 downwards.
CGGAGCTATAACGAGAAAGTTACGAATATTACAAGATTTCCTATTGTAAAATAATAGATTAAAATAAATCTCGAATTTCAAAAGTTTAAAATTAATCTAACAGTGATACTAACATGTAGAGTTTAAAATTACGAAACCTAACGCAACTTGAACGAATCAATTCGGAGTTAAAACGAAGAAGTTATTACCAAAATACTCCAGCGGCAATTCTGTAATTACGAGCATTACGAGAATCCTCTACCCTGATGGTCTTCTTCTTCTGACTGAAGGAGATCGTGGCCTCTATGTCCACTTGGGGCTGATTCTGGACGCAGAAAAGAAGGGGCTTGACCAGGACGTGTCTGGGCCGTCGGCGGCTGGCCAGACCGACACCGACCAGCCTGTCTGCACGCTCATGCATCGTATGGCGATGCTGGCAAGAGATTGGAAACCATGACGTAGAGAAAGGAGAAAAATAGAATTTGCTACTATAGAGATTTCTAACTAGGAACTCCCCTCATGATAATTATGATGTGCTTTGGCCAAGGGGTTGATACAAATATATACGGCGAAAAACTACCCACGTCAACGTCAACTAGCAATATGGTACTAATTGATATTACACCCTTCACCTTTACTAATAGGCCTAAATAATTATTAAAGCCCATTAGTAAATAAAGACATGGGTCTTTAGGTGTCGGGAAAATTGGGAGACTTTATTATTTTTGAAATTGATTAATTTCATGAATAAAATAATTTTAGAAAAGTCTAGAATTGACTTTTAAACAACGAAAAATACTCCGAAGGTTCCAAAAATTTGGGGAAAATTCTTAGAGATATTTGAAAACATGAGGAACCTAAATAAAGTATTTAGAGCTCAGAAGAAGATATTTTAGAGCATCTAAAAACTAGAATATGCTCATAGTTAAGTGGGAATACACCGTCATATGGGCGCGGTGCGTCAGCGAGAGGGAGGGAGACGCGAGCGCACGACGCGGCGATAGCTTGACGGGTTTTGATGCAGAGACGCGGTGCGCATGCGACTGCTATTTAAGGTGCGAGGTCACGTGGAGCGCACGCAGGACGCGAGAAAGTGTCGTGGAGACAGACTCGACCGGAGCAGAGTCCCTCTCCAACACGAACAGGTGAAGGAAGACGACTGACATGCAGGCTAAGAAGCTAAGCTAACAAGCAAAGCCTACATGGTGCACGGTGGAGGCCATGAACAACGATGGAGCTAGCTTGCTTAGAATTGAAGTACACCAGGAGGATACAGAGAGCTCACCTAGTAGAGATTTCTCAACGATGATGAAGGCACGGCAAGGTGTACGGCTCGTCATGCTTGGCTGACTCGAGCCACAAACTGAAAACGACGATGGCGGAGGGTACGAGAGTTCAAGGAGATGACGCCGAACGTGGAGTAGATGACAACGGACACTGGCTCACCTCGGGCTTCGGCTTGCACTGCACACTCCGACGACGGACGGCAGCTTCCACACGAAGACGCTCGGCAACTAGCTTGTGTGGTCGGTGAAGCAACAGGCGGCCGCGGTGGCTTCAGCAGACGAGCTTGATTCTCCGCGAGACCCAAATGACGGCGCCGAGAGCACAAGCTAGGGCGACGCTTTGTGCTAGGGTGGCAGCGGCTTGCTGCGGGCTTGGGCAAGGCGATGCTGGCGCGATGGTTTGGTGAAGCGGCAAGACACGAGGCGCTCGGTATTTATGAGGCAGGGACACGTGGGCGGTACGCCAAGACACAGGGACGGCGTCAGGGTGGAGTAGGACTGGAACGAGTAGAGTCCTGCTCGGTCATGACTGGAGGAAGGGAACGACTGACAGGCGGGCTTGAGTCGTTAACGAGACAAAGGGAAAGAAAAATAGGCAGGCTTGTCTCGGCTCCCTTGCTGAGCCGACCCAAAAGGAAGACGAGCAGGCCGTGGTGAAGGAAAAGGCCTTCGGGCCAGGGGAAGAGAGGAAAAAGAAAATTTTTTTTTTTTATTTTTAGTTTATTTTTCAAAGAGATTTTAAAATATATTTTGAATACCTTTGAACTTTTCAATCAAGCCACTCAATACAAAAATATTATGCTACAGCATGAATGCACAAACATGTTGCTAAATCCTAGGTAGATTTTAATTTCAAAAAAATATTATTTTTCTATATTTCATGAGCATAAAATTTTATAAATAAATCAATTTACTCAATTTTTTAAAAATATAAAATTTAGGGTGTTACAGTCACTATGTTGTCTAAGGAGGGTGTGGGTCCCAATGCCCATACCTCTCGACACTATCTGCTAACAACCTAATAGTAGTGGCACCGTCCTAACTAGTCAGACATCTGTCCCCCGCCCATACAGAAGCGAGTGGAGAGCACGTAGGTCCCAAGGTTCCGGTTCTCAAGAGATATCAGGTCCTAGGGGGATCAGACATGATTATCATCTAGTAAGGACTACAACAGTCCGTGCTATAACAGCACCTCCTACCCGGAGCCTCGCTCCACGAAGGCTCTCGTCTCCGGGATCACCATATACCTCACAATGTGCCCGCCACAAGCACCTCATACGAGAATGCCTAGAACACATCCCCCGGCAAGACTCATCCACAAGGCTCGTCGTAGAATCCTGTCCGATCGACTCAACCCTCACCACACACCCTAGATGCACGCAGCACTCTCCCCGAGTAAAGTGGCACTACGTGCCTTAACAATATAACCATACTCCCCACTACGCATCACGTCACGCAGATATAAGCATAGTAGAAGTAAAGCATCATAAGTAAATAAGCATGCGTCTAGCCTATCATCCAGCAAGTCTACCATGCAACCTATCATCAGGTGATATTCATAAATAAAGTACTAGCATCTAGATATTATGCCATGCGTGATAGGATCTATGAGGTTGGGTGGGGTGTGGCACCTGTGAAGTCATCACCGAGCTCCTCCTTGTACTCGTAGTTGTCCTCCTCAAACTGCTCCTCTGAAACGAGACATAATTAGTTGCGTTAGCGACTCCTATAGAGTATCACAAAGAACCAAATAAAATTCAATAACTCTAAATATAATCATACATAAGCCCATGACGTAGAGCCCATTTTTATAAAAATTTGGACACTTGGTTCATATTTTTCGGAGTTCATATGAGGGAGATATGAATTTTAGAAGATTAAAACATATTCTAAAAAAGAAAAACGACAGGTTAATTCTGGTGCTGACACGTGGCAAGCTCTGATTGGCTAAGACGGGAAAGGTCAGTGACAGGTGGGTCCCATGGTCAACGGTCAATGCTGACCAGTCAACGGTCAACACTGACCGGGCCTCGACTGGGCCTCAGCGGGCCTGGACAGGGCCGGATCTGGGCCAGCCTGGCCTAGACACGTGTCGACCCATGGTCGTGCCACGTGGCGGATCTAGGGTTCAATGGGCTTGGTCTACGGTGCGCTGGTCCTTGGACCCAGTGCACCATGCACCGAGGACAGAGCGGCCAGGTGGCGTGCTGTGGCTGGTCCACCGTGGCTACCTGCACCCGGTCTAGACGTGGGAAAAAGTCCCCCTTCTCTTTCCCATTCCGAGCGCGTGCAGGCACGGCGGTGCGGTCGCCGGCGGCGGGCGGCGCTGTGCCCCTGACCGGGTCAGGCGGCAAAGGTGGCTGCTAGGGCTTCGCGGAGCGGGCGCGGGTGCAAGGAAGGCAGCTTGGCGAGATGGTGGCATGCTGGTTGGCTGGCATGCGCGTCACGACGGCGCTGGCCGGCACGGCCATGGTGGTGGGACACTACAACGCGTGAGGGCTCCTTCGACTAGGGAAAGGGGTCGCGAGGTCACGGGGAACGTGATTCTGCGCTTTAATTGGACCGAGGCTCACGAGAAGGCCTGCGGCGCCGGCGGCGGCCGAAGTTGACGGCGAGCGGCGGAGCTCCAAATTGAAGCGGCGTAGTGTTTCTCCCTTCCCATCTCGTACTGAATCAAGCAACTCAAAGCTTGAAGATGTCTAGTGCACAGCTAATGGTGGCTCGACGGGGGGCGCGTGACGGTGAGGTCACAGTGGAGCTCTGGCGGCCGAGAGACATGGCGGCCAGGCTGCAAAAGTGCGTGGCCCCGCTGTGGCCACTGCCAAACTCCAAAAGGTTGTCCGGGGGCGTTCTAGGACCAGGCGAGCACGACGATGAAGTTAATGAAGGGAAAGAGGGGTCGGGAAAGCGGGAACGTGGCCGGTGAACTGGGCGGCGGCCATGGACGCGAGCGGGGTGAGCTCACCTGTGCAGCGTGTCAGTGGCGGTTCGGGGTCAAAGAAGATGCGCTCGGCGAAGGGGAAGCAGTGCCAGTGCAGTGGCGTAGTGGAACAGCGGCTCTGGCTTCCTCCTTGGGCTCGAACGGCGGCGGCGTGCTCGGCTCTAGCGGACGGCTCCTACCTTGCCTCCTTCCTCTTCTCAGTTCTCCTCTTCCCTTCAGCAGCAGCAAGTGGTGCGGGCACGGTCAAGGCGACTGCACGGGCACGGGGAACCCTAGCGACCGGGTGAGCTCCCTTTTATAGCCATGGCGGCCGGCGGCGGATGGTGGAGAGGCGAGGTGCCGATCCTATGGTTGGGGCACACGCTCGGTTGGGGTTAGGGTTTGGGTGCACTGCCGAGGTGGACAGATGGCATCTGGGGTGCGGCGGTGAGTCACGGGCGTGGACGAACGACGGAGGGCAGTTGTTCCCATTTCTGGAAGCACAGACGGGACGCGCGGCTCCCAGAAGGGGAAAAAGGAGGAATATGACATGCGGGACCCGGGTGGCAGCGGCAAGGCGGGGGCGTGCGCGTGCGTGGCACTGAGCAGGCTCATGCTGGGCCGTTAGGCCAGCTGGGCCAGCCACGCGAGGGTCCGAGTGGCGCGGGCGGTGCTTGCTGGGCCGCGGCGTGGTCGAGCGAACGGGTGCGTGCACAGGTGGCAGCGCTTGTTGGGCCGCCGAGCAGAGTACCCCGGGGCGCGGGCGAAGCAGCGTCGGGCCAGCTCGGCTGGGCCATTACAGCAGCAGGCCAGCAGGCCGGGGTGGGCGCGCGGGAGCATAGGGCAGGCCGAGGCGCGCTGGTCATGCTGGGCCGAGGCGACGGGGAAATAGCAGGCCGAGCCTGATGGCCATGTTGGGCCAGCCGGGCGGCTTGGGTGCCTCTTTTCTTTTTTTCCTTTTTCTTATCCCTTTTCTATTTCTATTTCTTGACTAAGCAACTAAACAAGCCATGATCCTATGTTTGAGAGGTTAGTGACCATGGTGTGTACACCATGGTGGGTCCCCTAGGGTCTCATGGGTAGGTTGGCACCATTTCTAGGGTTAGTATACATACATAGATGTGATAGAAGTTATTTGATTTTATTAGACATCACATAAAATCAAATAAGTTGCAAAATAAACTCTTATAGTTAAAACACAAATGCTCAACTAACATTGGGTGCTACTTGTGCAGCTAAAGGATGGTTTCCTATATGACACACTAAGCATTGGATACTTTATAAAATTTTTTGAAAGTTCGTATTTTTGGTGTTTGGATTTTTAGGGTTGTTACAGAATGTAGATGGGGTGCTCTCTGTACTCCAATGTGTCCTGAATATCAAGTGCCTCTGTGGGTATCGGTTGCTCTGGCAGCTTCAGACACTTGCGCAACTGTGACACATGGAATACTGGGTGTATACCTGCTAGTTGCTCGGGCAACTCTACTTTGTAGGCAAGCTTGCAAACTCTGGTACAGATTCTGTACGGTCCCACATACTTTGGTGCTAGCTTCCCTTTCACATGAAATCTGATGGTCCCTCGAAGCGGGGAGACCTTGAGATAGACATAGTCCCTGACTTCAAACTCGAGGTCTCTACGTCTCTTGTCGGCATAGCTCTTCTGACGGCTCTGGGCTATCCTAAGATTCTCTCACACTTGGGTGACTCCTTCTTCAGCCTCCTTGATGGTGGCAGGGCCAAAGAATGATCTTTCACTGCTTCAGACCACATCAGGGGTGTTCTGCATGGTCTTCCATACATAGCCTCGAACGGTGACATCTTGAGACTAGCTTGGTAACTGTTGTTGTAGGAGAACTCTGCAAAGGGCAAACTCTTCTCCCAATCAGTTCCATATTTCAGAACACAAGCTCGGAGCATATCTTCAAGGATCTGGTTTACTCTCTCAGTCTGACCATCCGTCTGAGGGTGGTAAGCGGTACTGTAATCTAGCTTGCTCCCTATTGACTTGTTCAGGGCCTTCTAGAACTTGGACGTATACTGTGGCCCACGATCAGATATTATGCTCTTAGGGGCTCCATGCAGCTTGAGGATGTTCTCAACATACAAATATGCTAGCTGGCCAACTCGGGCATCATTCCTGATGGCTAGGAAGTGAGCTACCTTAGTCAAGCGATCGACTATCACCCATATAGCATCATGGCCCTTTGAGGTTCGAGGCAAACCCACAATGAAGTCCATAGAAATGCTATCCCATTTCCATTTGGGTATATCAAGTGGCTTCAGCAGTCCTATAGGTCTCTTATGCTCAGCTTTGACGTGTTTACAAATGTCGCATCTAGCAACATGACCTGCGATATCTAACTTCATGTTCTTCCACTAGAATTTCCTCTTTAAATTAGCATACATCTTGGTACTACCTGGGTGGATACAATACTTGGAGTCATGTCCTTCTAATAGGATCTCATTGCGGATAGCTGGGTCTACAAGCACGCAAACCCTATCCTTGTACCAATAGGTACCTTGCTCATCTTCACTGAACTCTAGGCACTTGCCTTGCGTTAGGAGCTTGTGTATCTCCTAAATCTCTGGGCAATGGCACTTGGCTTCACGGATCCTATCCATGAGGGTGTAGTGTACACGAAGCTCATTCAACATGCCATGGGGTATCACCTCCACCTGTAACTCATCAATGCCCTCTTGCAACTCCTTGTGTAGGGTGGTGGTGAACAGAGCATGACAATGGCTTTTGCGGCTAAGAGCGTCAGTGACCACATTGGCCTTCCTAGGGTGATAGAGAATCTCCACGTCGTAGTCATTAATCAACTCAAGCCAATGATGCTGTCTTATGTTCAGATTTTCCTGGGTGAAAAAGTACTTTAGGCTCTTGTGATTGGTGTATATTTCACACTTGTTCCCAATCAGGTAGTGCCTCTAAATCTTCAATGCATGGATCATAGCTGCAAGCTCGAGATCATGGGTGGGGTAATGCTGTTCGTGCTCTTTAAGCTGACGGGAAGCATAGGCAATGACTTTCCTGTTTTGCATCAGAACACAACCGAGCCCGTGGCGAGATGCATCGCAATAAACCACAAAGTCCTGGTGGATATCGGGCAAGGCAAGAACAGGCGTTGTGGTGAGCTTCTCCTTTAGGGTCTAGAAACTCTGTTCGCATTGGGGTGTCCATTCAAACTCATTGGTCTTCTTCAGGAGGTTGGTCATGGGGCGAGCTATCTTGTAAAAGTTCTCAATGAATCAGCGATAATAACCAGCCAATCCCAAGAAACTCCTCACATTGGTCACATTCTATGGCTACTCCCATCCCTTCACTGTCTCAATCTTAGACGGATAACAGCTACTCTGTCAGCATTGAGTACATAGCCTAGGAAAGCGACCTCTTCAAGCCAGAACTCACACTTGCTGAACTTGGCGTAGAGCTGATGCTTTCTCAACTTCTCCAACACTATCCTCAGATGTTGTTCATGCACCTCAGTGGTGGCAGAATAGACAAGAATGTCATCAATGAAGACCACCATGAACTTATCCAACTCCTGCATGAACACTTTATTTATCATGTTCATAAAATAAGCCGGTGCATTCATAAGACCGAAGGACACAACGGTGTACTCATACTGCCCATATCTGGTGACAAATGCTGTCTTGAGAATGTCCTCTTCTCTGATCTTCAGCTGATGGTAGCCTGATCTGAGGTCAATCTTGGAGAAGTACTTGGCATCGCGCAGCTGATCTAGCAGGTCATCTATCCTCGGCAGGGGGTACTTGTTCTTTATGGTCACGGCATTCAGGTTCCTGTAATCTATGCACATCCTTTGCATACCATCCTTCTTCTTAACAAATAGAATAGGAGATCCCCAGGGCGAGGCACTGGGCCTAATGAACCCTTTCTTGGGTAGCTCCTCAAGCTGTTTCTTAAGCTCTTTAAGCTCATCAACTGCCATACGGTAGGGTCGCTTGGAAATAGGACTCGTACTAGGCAACAGGTTGATCACGAACTCAACATCCCTGTCCGGTAGCATCCCTGGTAGCTCTTCAGGAAAGACATTGGGGTATTCACGAACTACAGGCACTTCCTCAAGTGACTTCTCTTCAAAGGCACACAGCATGGAAACAACTGTCCCTTTGTTTGGCTCACATCTGATCCGACGACCACTTGGATGGGTTATATCCATAAATCTAGGCGAGCAAGATATCACTCCCTTGTTCTGGGTTAACCAATCCATCCCTAGAATGACTTCTAGGCCTTTGAAGGGTAGCAAGGTAAGATCAGCAAGAAAGGTAAGACCCTCGATCGTGATACTCACTCCCTTACATCTTTGGTACAACAAACGTTGCCCAAAGGTGAACTAGTGTATAAGGCTTCTTTTCATGGAGTGACAGGTATATGGTGCTCTCGTGCAAACTTGGTGGATATATAAGAACATGTAGCTCCTGAATCAAACAGCACGGATGCCTTAACTCCATGCACTAAAAACATACTGTACACCACGTCAGGGGCATTCTGGGCAGCCTCTGCTGTGATGTGAGCGAGGCGGCCATGGGGTGCTCCAGATGGCACCTGCTTGTACGGGGTGCCCTGGTTCTGCCTGGCGGGTGCTGGTGTAGCCGGTGCAGCCTTGTTCGGGCACTCGGCTGCCTTGTGACCTGGTTGGCCACAAGCGAAGCAAGTGTAGGTCACGTCGCCTGTGGGGGTTGGCATGGCGGCCCTCCACGTGCTACCTCCTGGTGTGGCACGAGCATACGCTTGGCGGTCCTAAGCAGGGTGGGGGTGGTTGTTGGTGTGGGTACCACCGCCCCGGCTCGAACCGTGTGCTGCTCCCTGGGCGAAGCGAGAGCGGGGTGGTTGAGATGCCTCACCACGCGACCTCTGTGGTGCAGGTGCGCGGGAGGTTCCTTCAGCGTGATGCTTCTTGGTCTTGCCAAGCGCCTCCTTCTTCGTGTAAACCTCATCGCGGTCCTTCTTAATCTCCATGCACCTGTCAATCAAGTCACGCAAGGTGTGGCTCTTGGTGCCTGAGAGGGAGAGCCTGATGCGACTAGACAAGCCCTTGCAGTAGTAGTACATCTTCTCCTTCTCAGAATTCACCACTAAGGCAAGTGCATAGCGCAGCAGGTTAGTGAAGCGGGTGGTGTACTCATGCACCTTGTCAGCCCCCATGGAGATGTTGTGGAACTCGTTCTCCTTCTTTTCTAGCACGCCCTCGCGGATGAAGAACGCGTGGAACTCCTCCACGAAATCATCCCTGGAGATGTTAGTAGGGTCTTGGTGGGTCTCACAGAGGCTGTCCCACCAAGATCGCCTAGCACCCACAAGCTGGTGAGTTGCCAAGCCAACACACTCCTCGTCAGTGCAAGTGGTCAAGTCCAGCTTCTTCTCAATCTCCCTCAGCCAGTCATCAGCAGCGATGGGGTCGATGTTGGTGCCATCGAATGTCCGAGGCCTCATCTTGAGAAAGAACTCCAGCTTCTTGTAGTAATCATCGCATGGCTCCCTGTGGTGGTGGTCCAGCATGTTCTCAGCAAGACAGGAAGAAGCTTGGTCTGCTGAGCCATCACATTAGCCAGAAGTGGTGGAGGTGGTGGTGGCGGAGCTCCTCCCCTAGCAGCACCCTCTGGCTCAACAACAGGGGGTGGTCCTCCTCCAGCCGCGCCTCCTGCAGGCTGCTCAATAGGTGGAGTTCCTCTAGCCACACCTCCAGCAACTGGTTCCGGCTCCACAACCGGCGGTGGTGGTGGGTGAGCAGGCTACGGGGTGGCTCCTCAAAGTTGAGGGGTATGTGACCAACGCTTCCACGACCACGACCCTGACCATGACCGCGTCCATGACCCCTGGCGGGTGCAGGTGAAGGGGAGCAGTTGTTCAGGCAGCTGGTACGACGAGTGGACATCCTGCTTAACATAAACCTCAGATTAGGGCGCATGTGCATGTGATATATCTTGACACTAATGATGTAATAATTAAGATAGCTTAATGATTTAAAAACATTTAAATCTATCCAACACTCATATAGAGAAGCATGAAGATCCATAAAGATGCAATAAAATCCGAATCATCCATTACATCCAGTGGGTACATGGCGATATCTCTAGCAGCTATGCTAGGAGACTCGCGAGAAATGTACTACATGCAGGTAGTTCTAGCAAAGGGGTGGACAATCTACTCAACAACATGGTGAGTCTGTTCATTCAGCCACACAGGGCCCATCATCTCCTGATCCTACACTATGCTAAATCATCCCTAGGGACTGGTCCAAACTGTAAGCTGTGGGGAGAATATCAATGCCCGAAGCTTGGATCTGCTCGTTAGTCATCTGAAGGCGAGAGACGTAATGACGGGCCTCCTCGAGCTAAGGGGTGGACACTGACTGTCCGTTGAGTCCAGTGGTGGGGCACCCACTCAAGTTGAGGCAAGATTGCCCCAGCTCGAATGTCTCAACTCTGACCTTCTTACGGGCTCGTAAGGAAAGATCATCCTGCAACTCCTCGTACTCTCTAACTCTCTTGTGATCTGACCTCTTCCAAGCCTCCATGGTGAGTTTGAGCTTGTCTATGAGGTATGCTATCTTGTGGACATAGTTGATCAAGTGTCCCTATTTGTAGCTTGCAAGAGTGTATTCCTGCAGCAACTTCTCATGTTGAGCCTTGCACTGCTCACGGAGTTTGTCCCTATAGGCGGCATCTTGACTCTTCTCCTGGAATCTCTTTGTAATGTCTTTGTTCTTCTTAGCTATGGCAGTCTCGAGCTCCCAGACCTTAGTTGTCGTGGAGCTGAAGCTTCTCCATTTCATCCGTCATCCTGATGATCTGGTCCTGGTGAGTGTGCTCCTTGTATGCTAACTCGTGCTCTAGGTCCGCAATCTTCTGCTTCCATGCTGCCTCCTTGCTCTCTGACTTGCGGATTCTCTCATCAACCTCCATCAGGTAGTTGCGGTCATGGTGTCCCTTTCGCTCCAACTCGTTAATGTACATTTCCTGGCACTGCAGGTACATCACAGAAGTGCGATGGCAAGGGTTACGGTCAACTCTGATATTTTGCTCGGTGTAGGCGATCTCATCCCAAGTACCCTGCTGAACATTAAGGGCACAAGAAAGCAGACAAAAGCGACTCTCCTTCAGGTAGTTAGCCCTGTTGCACAGCACAGTGCGAAGTGCCTAGCGTGAAATGGTCTGACACACATGCTGGTGTTGTTGTCGAAGGCAAAGTCGGTAAAGGTGGCAACTCCAGGCAGGTTCATGCTTGCAGGCACATTGATGTGGACTGCCTTATAGCTCTTGATGCCTCCTCTTAGGGCAGGCTTGCCGTGGCAAAGGTACTCGACATTCTCCACGAGAACACCAAGCTCGGTGAGAACCTCGCGAGCACATGAGTGTAGCCTTCATACTCCGTCCCGTCGAGTCTGTACTCAGCGACATCCATCGGCGGCAATGGACCAAGCGACAAATTGGGGTCCATCTTCAGGTTGACATGAGAATGGAATTAAAAAGTTGTAGAGAGAGATAAGCCATGCATAAAAGCGTATGCAGTGGTCGGCGTATAACCGAGAGATATCAAGGTTCTCCTAATTCTATCGTCTAATCCTATGGGTCTCGTCCTAGGGTCAAGCATGGCTCTGCTATCAACTGAAACATCCTCAATTTTTCATGAAGGGAAAATTCACAGAATGGCGAATAACATAATAGTTCAAAGCTCAAACCATCATATTATCTACAACAGTTGATACAGGATCCATACATCGAATAAAAAGAGTACAATTAGGGGGGTTACATAATTAGCCCATCACCACACTGGCAGAAAACATCAGAGTAGCATCATCTAAAACAATGATGGTAGGCGGAAGCATCATCTCTCCAAAAGAAGCCTGAGTGTAGGCATGAGACTCCTACTCCTCGTCATCAAAGTCGTAGTCGGGCTCACCTGCCAAATAATTTTTAGTATGGTTTGTACTTGCCACATCTCCCACCCTATGCTTTGCTTTTGCTATGTAGTATTTGGTGGGATGCAAAGGATATAATCAAAGTGACCTAATATATGGCTATGGTTTCCTATGCAAGTAGCGACCAATATTGTGTAATATAATTCATAAAGTTTTAACCCATCTCAACCACATATCCAACCCATTCCATCACCATCGCACACATCTCCTCCTCTCGCACTCAGTCGACACGTCCAACTCCCTCTCGGAGCCTGTCTCAGCGGCTCACAGCTGGAAGGGTAACACCAGGGGGAAGAATAGAAGGACTCATCTCACTACTCCCAAGAAGCGTAGGTCGAGGGAAAGGCCATACTGAGGTCATGGACTATATATAGATTTATTACTCTGCAGAGCGTGTACTCCCGTAACCACAAGATCACCATCATCGACGGTGCCCCGCCTAAGCTGATTCCGGCTGCTTTCTAACTTGTGCGATGTCACCCTACCACTCAGTACTGAGACATCCTGGATAGGTACCACCGGCACACTTAGACTATGAGACATAGTACCGGGCCTCCGAGGTCACTATGTTGTCTAAGGAGGGTGTGGGTCCCAATGCCCGTACCTCCTGACACTATCTGCTAACAACCTAGTAGTAGTGGCACCGTCCTAGCTAGTCAGACATCTGTCCCTCGCCCATATGGAGGTGAGTGGTGAGCACGTAGGTCCCAAGGTTCCGGTTCTCAAGAGATATCAGGTTCTAGGGGATCAGACAGGATTATCTTCTCGTAGGGACTACAACAGTCTATGCTACAACAGCACCTCCTACCCGGGGCCTCGCTCCACGAAGGCTCTCGCCCTCAGGATCACCATGTACCTCACAATGTGCCCGCAATAAGCACATCATACGGGAATGCCTAGAACACATCCCCTGGCAAAACTCACCCACAAGGCTCGTCATAGAATCCTGTCTGATCGACTCAACCCTCACCACACACCCAAGACACACGCAGCACTCTCCCTGAGTAAAGTGGCACCACGTGCCTTAACCATATAACCATACTCCACACCACGCATCACATCACGCAGATATAAGCATAGTAGAAGTAAAGCATCATAAGTAAATAAGCATGCGTCTAGCCTATCAGCGGGTGTGCAGGAGTAAGGTTGCGATAAGGTAAAGGCTCATCAAGCAAATCTACCATGCAACCTATCATCAGGTGATATTCATAAATAAAGCACTAGCAACTAGATATTATGCCATGCATAATAGGATCTACGAGGTTGGGTAGGGTGTGGCACCTGCGAAGTCATCACCGAGCTCATCCTCGTACTCGTAGTCATCCTCCTCAAACTGCTCCTCCTCTGAAACGAGACATAATTAGTTGCGTTAGCGACTCCTATAGAGTATCACAAAGAACCAAATGAAATTCAATAACTTCAAATGCAATCATACATAAGCTCATGACGTAGAGCCCATTTTTATGAAAATTTGGACACTTGGTTCATATTTTTTGGAGTTTGTATGAGGGAGATATAAATTTTAGAAGATTAAAACATATTCTAAAAAAGAAAAATAGCAGGTTAATTCTGGTGCTGACACGTGGCAAGCTCTGATTGGCTGAGATGGGAACAGTCAGTGACAGGTGGGTCCCATGGTCAACGGTCAACGCTGACAGTCAACGGTCAACACCGACCGGGCCCTGACTGGGCCTCGGCGGGCCTAGGCAGGGCCAGATCTGGGCCAGGTTGGGCCCGCCCGGCCCAGACACGTGTCGGCCCATGGTCGTGCCACGTGGCGGATCTGGGGTTCAATGGGCTTGGTCTACGGCGCGCTGGTCCATGGACCCGGTGCACCGTGCACCGAGGACAGAGCGGCCAGGTGGCGTGCTGTGGCTGGTCCACTGTGGCTACCTGCACCTGGTCCACATGTGGGGAAAAGTCCCCCCTTCTCTTCCCCATTCCGAGTGCGTGCAGGCACGGCGGTGCGATCGCCGGCGGCGGGCGGCGCTGTGCCCCCGACCGGGTCAGGCGGCGAAGGTGGCTGCTAGGGCTTTGTGGAGCGGGCGCGGGTGCAAGGAAGGCGGCTCGGCGAGCTAGACGGCTCCTACCCTGCCTCCTTCCTCTCCTCACTTCTCTTCCCCTCAGCAGCAGCAAGTCGTGCGAGCACGATCAAGGCGACTGCACGAGCATGGGGAACCCTAGCGGCCAGGCGAGCTCCCTTTTATAGCCATGGCAGCCGGCAGCGGACGGTGGAGATGCGAGGTGCCGATCCTACGGCTGGGGCGCACGCTCGGTTAGGGTTAGGGTTTGGGTGCATGGCCAACGCAAACAGACGACATCCGGGGCGCAGCAGTGAGTCACGAGCGTGGACGGAAGGCAGAGGGCAGCTGTTCCTATTTCTGGAAGCACGGACGGGACGCGCGGCTCCCAGAAAAGGAAAAAGGAGGAATATGACATGCGGGACCCGGGTGGCAGCGGCAAGGCGGGGGCGTGCGCGTGCGGCGCCGAGCAGGCTCATGCTGGGCCGTTAGGCCAGCTGGGCCGGCCACGTGGGGGTCCGAGCGGCGCGGGCGGTGCTTGCTGGGCCGCGACGCGATCGAGCGGATGGGCACGCGCGCAGGCGGCAGCGCTTGCTGGGCCGTGGAGCAGAGTACGCCGGGGCGCGGGCGAGGCAGCGTCGGGCTAGCTCGGCTGGGCCGTTGCGGCAGCAGGCCAGCAGGCAAGGGCGGGCGCGTAGGAGCACAGGGCCGGCCGAGGCGCGCTAGCCATGCTGGGCCGAGGCGATGGGGAAATAGCAGGCCAAGCCTAACGGGCATGTTGGACCGGCCGGGCGGCTTGAGCTGCTTTGCCTCTTTTCTTTTTCTCCTTTTCCTTATCCCTTTTCTATTTCTATTTCTTGACTATGCAATTAAACAAGCCATGATCCTATGTTAGAGAGGTTAGTGACCATGGTATGTACACCATGGTGGGTCTCCTAGGGTCTCATGGGTAGGTTGGCACCATTTCCAGGGTTAGTATACATACATACATGTGATAGAAGTTATTTGATTTTATTAGACATCACATAAAATCAAATAAGATGCAAAACAAACTCTTGTAGTTAAAACACAAATGCTCAACTAACATTGGGTGCTAGTTGTGCAACTAAAGGATGGTTTCCTATATGACACACCAAGCATTGGATACTTTAGAAAAAATTTTGAAAGTTCGTATTTTTGGTGTTTGGATTTTTAGGGTTGTTACAGAAATGCCGCGCTGACACCCTTGCCGCCGAGCTTGACACGATGAAGGAGACCCTTCGAGAGATGGAGCAATCCATCATTCTCGCTGGCTAGGCCCTCGAAACCCTATGGTTTGAGAAGACGGAGGTGGTTCGTGCCTTCAAGGAGGCCTAGAAGGAGCGGGACGAGGCTCGGAAGTAGCGTGACGAAGTGGCGGATGCCCGCGAGGCCCTCAACACCCATTGCGCCAGTGAGTGTTCTTGCTTAGTTTCGAATTCCTTGTCTTTGTGTGCCATGACTAACTTTTGTTTCACCCTTTAGGCCTCGAGATGGACCTGCTCTCCGCTCAGACCGCCGCCAAAGCATTGCAGGAGGGCCTTCTGGCTGAAACAGCATTGACCAATCGGCTCCGTGTCACGATCAACAGGCTATGCGACTCCTGGGGGATCGAACCCACTAAGGAGGCCAGGGAGGAGGTGCAGGGGACCGCTCTTGTCGACCGGCTATACCACCTCGGGGCCACCTTGAGGGATCGCGTTCGTGAGACACTCCACATCAGCGTGAAGCGGGCGATGGCGGTTGTCTACTCCGGCTTCATGTACGACATGGACGTCGTGAAGCACGGCTTCATTTTTGGCCTCAGCAAAACGGATGCCGAGAACGAGGAGCGATGCCGGGGCCTGATCGAGGATGCCAAGGAGCCGGGCGAGAAGCTGGTGAAGCTATTCGAGCCTGAGGTTCTTCCTGCCAAGGACGCGGGGGACGCCGGTGAAGAAGGCGGCGGTGGCGATGACGACCAAGGCCTGTGAGCCAATTCTGGGCAGAGAGGCCCATGTAATAAGTTAGTTTTTATGACATTCTAATGTCGTGGCCATGGTGGCCTTAAAACATTATGCACTGTCTGAAATGCTCATTGGTATGTTTTTAGGCTCGAGTTCTTTTGTTCTTTTTTGCCTGAATTTTACTTTTTGACTAAGTTTTTGACACGGGCTCGTATCCCTCGAGGGGGGAGCGAGTGGGGGTACCTTAGTGCAGAGGCGTAGGAGAGCCCTCAGCTCAACGGCCCTTGACCCTTAGGGAGTTCAAGGTGTTTTCTACTTAGTTGCGAAGCGTGTTCGAGGCATAGAAGAAGAGAGCAACGTCGAGTTTTGAAAAAACGTTCTGGTTTTTTAGGAGCTTAGGGGGGTTTCCCCTTGTTAGCCCCCGAGGGAGTCTCGACTCTGATGAAGCAGAGTCGAGGCTACCTTTATTATTTTCTGAACAAACAAAAGTACTGAAGTCGAGTTTATTCATTCATGATGCGATAGATGTACAAAATACGTGAAATGTACAAGGCCTCGAGGCCCTAGGGGTAAAAGCGACATAGCTGTTCGATGTTCCAAGCGTTGATGACGATTTTGCCTTTGTTGTTCACTAGCTTGTATGTCCCAAGTTTCAGCACCTCAGCTACGGTATATGGGCCTTCCCACGGTGGAGTCAACTTGTGGCGCCCCTTGTTGCTTTGCCATCGACGGAGGACAAGATCGCCAACTTGGAAATCCCGCTTGCGCACGTGCTTGTCGTGGTAGCGTCGAAGCTTCTGCTGGTACCTCACGGAGTGGAGGAGGGTCATGTCTCGAGCTTCTTCGAGCTGGTCGACGGCATTTGAGAGGGCCACCTCGTTCGTTTGCTCGTTGTAGGCCTTTAGTCGAGGGGACCCATACTCGAGATCGGTGGGGAGGACGGCCTCGGACCCGTAGACCAGGAAGAACGAGGTAAATCCCGTGGCTCGACTAGGTGTCATCCTTAGGCTCCATAGGACCGAAGGCTCGAATAGATGTCATCCTTCGTGCCATACTTCCTCAACCGGTTATAGATTCTTGGTTTGAGGCCCTGAAGGATTATGCCATTGGCGCGTTTGACCTGGTCGTTGGTTCGAGGATGAGCGACTGCGGACCAATTCACGCGAATGTGATTATGGTCGCAGAAGTTCAAGAACTTCTTGCCAGTGAAGTGCGTGCCATTATCGGTGATGATGACGTTCAGGACCCCAAAGCGGTGGATGATGTCGGTGAAGAATGCGACCGCCTGCTCAGAGCGGATTTTGCCGATGGGGTGGGCCTTGATCCACTTGGTGAATTTGTCGACGGCTACGAGCAGATGCATGTAGCCCCCCTGTTGTCTTCTTGAGAGGTCCCATGAGATCGAGCCCTCAAAAGACGAAAGGCCATGTGATGGGGATCATCTGTAGGGCGTGAGCCGGGAGGAGTGTCTGCTTGGCGTAGAACTGGCACCCCTCGCATGAGCGGACGAGGTTGATGGCGTCGGAGATGGCGGCTGGCTAGTAGAAACCTTGCCAGAAGGTGTTGCCGACGAGGGACCTTGGCGCGGCGTGATGGCAGCAAGCCCCTGAGTGAATGTCCTCGAGGAGCCTCCTGCCTTCTTCGATGCTGATACAACGCTGGAGGATCCCAGTCGAGCTTCGTCGGTAGAGCTCCTTGTCAGCACCGTAGATGACGTAGGTCTTGGCCCGTCGAGCTATCCGTCGAGCCTCGGTTTGGTCTTCTGGGAGCTCTCCTCAAATAAGGAAGTCGAGGAAGGGAACACTATATTCTTGAGAGTGCTACATCAATTGACTGCCTTACATTGGACACCACTTGGGGTTGTTTCCCTAGGTGTTCTGATAACGAAATTAGCAAATGCCACCCATTGAACAAGTATATGATCAGGGATTCACAGAATGCCCTCTTGGTTATCAGAGCATGGATTGAGGGGAAAGTTCCACCACCAGTGAAATTTAGTGTTCTAGGGCTTTGCAGCAAGTGCCATATAACGCCTGATGAACACTGCAAGCTACCATTGTTATTTTTTATGCATGTTAATCACGCTTAGCACACATCCAACTGAGTTGTCGGTACGTCTCATCCGTTGTGGCCCAACACTCATGCACATCGTGGTGGGTGGTTGCTCGTACGTATTAATCTGTTTGGGGATTATTTTCAACCTTACGAAAAATAGACAGGCAGTTCATATATACATATCCTAATGAGGTTAAGAAACAAGAAAGTAAAAAATATGCAAAGATGTCCGATGAACTTGGGATACAATTCGCAGTTAAATGACAGACAAACGAATTGATTCATGAAAAAAAATGGTAGAAAAACAAATTATATGAAGATGTTGGCGGTCCTGAGTGAATGTCGAAAAAAACGAATTAAGTCGCGGTCCAGCAAAGATGTCCGACTTCACGCGTATTTCCTCTTGGACAACATCAATACGGCTTCTTGAAACGGCGTTAGCAATTCGTAAGGTATCTACTCAAACATAATATGTTCAGTTCGAAGGTAAGGATGTTGGCGTCTGTTACTAAGACCAAGCTTAGGTTTATGCAAAGGATCAATTATACTCAATGGCTTTCCAGAGGCGCCTGCAGAAGACGCACAGCTGCGTCAGAAACAGATCACAGTTGCTTGCTGATACAGAGTGAGCTGGTGTCACCGGTTGGGCCGTTGGGGCTCTCGCACCGTCGCACGCACCCGGCCTCCGGCTGTTGTGCTGGTCCCTCGCGTCGCGTCGGCGGGCCCGTTGATTAGCGTTCCATTGACCAAACCACCGAGCTAGTGACAACGATGACGACATGCTGCTGCAGTTGATAGCGTACGTACTACACTACTACTACTTTGGCATTCCCTTCGTTGATAGCATGCGTGCCCCAGGTTCATGAACCCATGTCCTACCGCGCGTTGCAGGGTTGCTGCGTCTCTCTGTCTGGAAATGGAACTCGGAGCCGGAGTTTTCAGGCACGCATGGAAGGGATTGAGAAACGTCTCGCTCTCGCTCTCTCGTCTCGACAGAGTCAGAGACAACGAGCCCACACAAGTCCAGACTCACTTTCACCTACATTAATATATAGGCAGCCTAATATATAAGCAGGCTTCGATCTCTTCCAAGAAAAACTGCCACCGCAGTTACAGAGCTACACAGTCACAGCAAGTACATCTGAACATACCCGCCAGTACTGTCTGCAGAGTTCCAAAACTCAAAAATATATCAAGAGTTGAAAACTCAGATGGAATCGTTGTACAAGTTCAATGACCCACAAATTAAGTTAGTGACCCAATACGACACCGTGACCAATGATGGATTTGACTCAAGTTACATATAGATACTCTTATCAAAAGGTATTCTAACATGTAATATAATTATACTTTAATTCCTTCAAAAAAAAATAATTACACTTCTAGAATAAGAAAGTGGTAAAGGCTACTAGAATTAGGTAGCTCATAGCTAAACAGACACTTATTTCATGACAAATTCTAAAACTCTACAAGTGTTGTTATTATCGAGGGGAGAGTACAAGACGACATTACAGATGACACAAAGTACAGTCACAACAATTTAACCAAGCATGAACGAAACAGTGTAGCCAAGCATAGACAATAGCAATAATTTTCAGTTCCAACAATGTAGCCAAACAAAAACAATAGCAACAATATTCACCCGGAGCAGAGCACATCAAGAACTACAAGTACATTTTATAACTATGCCAGCTTTCAGTCTTCATTAGCATCATGACACTTGCTGCAAAGCCCTAGAACATTAAATTTCACCGAGGGGGGAACTTTCCTTTCAATCCATGCTCTGATAACCAAGAGAGCATTCTTGGAGTCCCTGATGATATTCTTGTTCAATGGATGACATCTGCTAATTTCGTGATCAGAGCACCTATGGAAAAAAACCCCAAGTGGTGTCCAACGTAAGGCACTCAAGTGATGTAGCGTACTCAAGAATATAGCATGCTAGCTCAACCAAGCTCTTTGCAGAGCAGAAAACAGTGATCTTCACACTCTTAAGGTTGTTGTGGCAGGTTCCCATTATCTGATTCTGAGGTGAAGGCTCTCCAACAAACGGATCATGCTTCATCCGTATTTGTGTCACCTGAATGAAGATGAAAAGCCAATATGGGGAAATTAGTGGTCTGGGCCCATAGTTACTGTATGTCATTCCAGGATTAACAATGACTTACACCCAAATGTAAAGTCTCCAAGGATGGTGCAACATCAAGAAAAGAAGCCGCAGAGAAACAATCATAATATTGGGAAAATGCCCCTTCAGAGAGAGTAACGCTCAAATACTTGAGATGGAGGAATGTTTTTGACACCAGTGGTGTATTAGGCACCTGCAAAAAGATTTCTCAGATTCCAAGATTAAAACCACAGTTCTAATTACCATATAATAACCTCAGCATTCAATACAAACCTCATAGTTTGAAGCTAAGGTAAGAGATTTAAGATTTGGAAAGATGAATGGAAGCTCGGCATGAGCAAAGGAGATACTGCGGTTCATGCTCAGCATCATGTACACTATTGATCTCTATCACTTTCAGCCTGTCACATGCAAACACCCCGAGATACCAGAGACGCTGTAGGTGGCAAGGTATCTCCAAGCGAACTATCCTATGGCATCCATGTAATTTCAATCGCTCCAGAGCAGATGAACTAGAGAAGAGGCACCCTAGCTCATTGCCTGTAATATGCATGTCACACAGATGCAGACTAGTCAGGTTTTTCAAGCAATCTAGCCCGACCGTGTTACTGAAGGTGCACCAAACAAGCTTTAGATGCTGAATCGGATTTCCTCTCCCATTAGATAAAAGGGAGCATGGGAAACTGTACTTCGCCTTATGTGGAAGCAGATCTAGGGTGAGTTCTTCAAGCTCTGGTGTAATAGCAATCTCAAGCCAATTATTAAGATAAGAATAAGTGTCAGCTTTATTATCATAGAAATCTATCTTGAGAGTCTTCAAGCCAATGCCTGAACGGTTTTTCAGAATCTGGTCAACTATACCGTTGAAATACTTTGCAATTTCATCCTTTCCATGAAAATTCTTATCCGACCCTAGTGTTCTCCAACTGATGGTAATGTCATGGCGACACCTCCAGGAACTTAGAAAGGCATGAGACACACATGCAGCGCGGGCAGCATCTTGCGGTGGCATGAGGAAATATATATGACGCCATATGTCCTGCATATACGTGTGGAAAAGTTAATGTTTGAATTATAAACAGCAAGAAGGCAAAAAAGGAGAGTAACATGCAACCATAGGTGCACTGTGCCAGATTGCACAATAGTCAATGCAATGCAGAGATCAATAGTGTACTAATACTACATTCACTGAGATCAATAGTGTACTAATACTACATTCACTGTTACTGAAACGATTGGGGAAACAGGATGATCTTGTATACAGGCCAATAGGGCAAGAGGCACAATGTGTGTTGCAGAGGAGCTTGGGTGGATATGTACCATACATAACAGGGAAGGATGAAGGCATTGTGTAGGCTAACTGTAGGGTCTTCAGACTGCTTGAGTGGTTGTGCTCAGGAGTCGTATCAGTAACAGATTGAACAAAACAGTATGAATGGAGTAGGATCATAGGAGATTGCAGAAATAAAAGATAAGATTCATCAGCTGGTAGGTTCTACTTAGACAGCACAAGTCCACCTATTTGTGTGGTTAGAAAGGAAATGTCGATATCTCTTCACTACTTCAAACGTTTGAGATAATGGATTAATGGTTGTACAACCTTGATGCTACCTACCCTCCACCACATAACAAGAAAAGACCGATGCCCACGTGTGGGGCCTTTATCCTCTCTGCCTATTATGAGCTCAACATGTTCAAATATAGAGAATCACTTTCCTTGGCCAATTTATGGGCCATTAATAATCTGCGTTTTACCACGTACCTCTGGCAGGTCTGGCCCAGAATATCTCTTCCTTTTGCGACCTTGAGGACTACCATCTTGTTGGCAGCTGGAATCCTTTCCATTAGCCAGCGAAGCAACTTTCGCATCTGTAATGCAACACATTCCAGATATGACAAGTAAATAGGAAAGATGCTAATACAAAACAAATGCAAGATCAAGCACATGGACTCCCCATAAACATGCAATTAGTTTGTTAGAAAAAAAAATGTTATGCAATAAAACTGACAAGCTTTATACCACGTGACTAGTGTCAGTATAAGAAAATTACTTTCAACTGACCTATGTACTTATGCAAGATATTACAATCTTCCCCCACATCAAGTCCATTTAATCCAACAGATAATTGTAGTGGGGCCCAACCACCGGTGACATAGATTCGCCCACCCAATACCCTTTGTTCATCCCTCATAGTCTAGCACTCTGATGTAATCTTTCTGCCACACTAGCTTTGGCATCCAATGCTACTCTTTTGTGCTAGCGCATAATGGCTAATGTCATATCTTTTTTTTGAAAGTAAATGGCTAATGTCATCTCAGATTACTACCAAATAAACATTGGCCCGCTCGCTTGGGTCAGTCTAGACGAATGAATCAATAATAAGCTCTCCTCGCCACACCAAATTGACGAGAGAGAGCATTTTTTCCCCCCGTTTTATGGCGACATGAGCAGTAATATTCAGAAGAAGAGGCAGATGACAGAAAATCAACATAGCATGACAATACGATAGCACTGCTGAATAATCGAGAGGCGGAGATGCTTACCTCGGATCCGGCGACGTCGCTCCCGCTGCTGAACGGACATGAGACGCTTCAGCGCCAGCAGACCCATGATGCACAGATGGCTGCTGGGATGGGAGAGACGCTGGTCAGGTCCCAGTAAGGCGCAGGGGGAGAATTGGAGAGAGACAGGAGGAGCTCACAATTGCCTCAAATCTAAAGAAACTAGGCGCAAGGAGCGGAGGAGGGGAAATCCCGCGCTCTGTATTCCGACTCCAACACCCCACCAATGGAAACCGGACTCTTCTTGAGAGAGAGCTCAAGGGAAGCGAGACGAGAGCTCAGGCTGCTATATGGATGGGCCTTGTTGGGCTAAATACTTGTCTCTCAATATGGGAAGGACCCCACAACCTGGACCGAACAATTTGCTCCGATTTTGAATTGGGCCTACTTGGCGGCCCAGTTTAGCCCACGTGTGGGAATGCCAGAACCTGACCTGTGGGGTAGCGACCGGAACACGCCGTCTCTTCCTCCCCTCCACTTCCGTTCGAAATTAAGGAGGGAAAGAAAAGGGGAGGAAGGCAGGCGAGGGCCGCCGCCGAGCCCTCCCGCTGCCGCCCCCGCCCCCGTTCCGGTGGCGGCGGCCGTGGCGTAGACCGCGGCGCCATGGCGTCCTACATCAACGAGCTGCGCGCGCTCATCGCCTCCACCACGACCTCCACGGCGTCCGACGGCGCCGAGCCGGGCTCCGCGCACCTCGAGGTCAAGCTCCGCGAGGTGCTCCCCAACCTCCTCCGCGACTACGTCGTTCCCTCCCCCAAAGGTGCGCCCCCCTCCCCTTCTCGCCCGCTCCGTCCTTGTGCCTCATCTCCTGTGGACCGCGGTTGGCCTGACCGTTGCTGTGGGCCCGCGAGGTTGCAGCCGCCGGGAGGCTCAGGGAAGTCAGCGCGATCCTGAAGCTGGTCGGATTCACGGCGCTCAAGTTCCCCGGGGTCTTCTACAATGGCCGCGCCGCCGACGTCCTCAGCGTCATCGCCCGCATCATCACGTTCCTCGCCGAGCCCAATTTCAGGCACTGCCCCTTCCTCCCCCCTCCCCTCGTTAAACCCTAGTCCAATCGCATCTTCTATCCGGGAATAGCAGATTGCGGGTGCTATTGTGGTATGAATGTGCTGTTTGATTGGTACCTCCGTTGTACATTGTACATTTTTTAAGATTTATCCCCATTCATACGGTTGTGCAGTGGTGTTGTCCATTCGGTACCAATCCATTTACTATCCAGACGTGGTATGGAACTCGCTTGTAATCTCTGTGCGTAAGGGGCCAAAAGTGCAGATACCCACTACTGATTATAGTGTATAGTGTGCCTGGAAACATGTGTCTTAATTTACTAGAGTTAGGAGTACCAAGTTACCTGCAACTGGACATAAATTTACCTTTGGATTTATTCTTGTGGGTCAAAGGGAAAATGGCCTAATAGGCTAAGGACGACTTCACATGTTTACTAATGATAGTATAGATGTGAACTACAAGTTTGTGTGACTTTCATCCTTGCAGTCTTTTTTTTTAAAAAAAAATAATTTGATAAGGTAATGCTATCTAAGTTCCACAACAGCATAGTTCACTTGCTAAACATCCAACCTAATATTTACATGTATGTTCTTTCTTCACTATAGGTTGATCCATGAGATTATATTCAAAGCAGTTTGGAATCTTCTCGCCATTCTCCGTACAAGTGACCGTGAAGCCTACAGACAATTCTTTCTAGATGCTATGGTTGCGGTAGAAGGTGTGCATTTTTTCATCTTATATTCTATAATTACAGACAATGTAGGAATATGATTAGTTAAGTCATGCAGAAAGGGCTGAAACTTGACCTTGTCCAATCCAACAGATGTGCTGTATGTGGCATCATTGCATGACAGAAGCCCTAGTGGTGTGCCTCCTGGAAGATGTTTAGTTAAATGCCTCTGTGGATCCTTCTTGGATATATTAGACACACCTGGGCCTTATAGTGAGCTCCCAGCCAGTTGCCGACCTAAGAATGGACCTGGCGTGTTGGTTGATCTGACAGGCGATGCAAGATGGCGCCCATTTGCCACTTCATTGATTAAACTAGTTAACAAGTGTCTTACAGATGGGACATTGTATGTTGATGGGCTTGTTAACATGCCATTTGTTTCTGCTGCTTGTTCTATCCTCTGCTATGGGGACGGTTGTCTGCATAAGGTCGGTATCTCTCTTTATGAATAGCTTTCACTTTTGGTTATCCTTTGGTATCTGAAAGTCAATCTGTTGCAACAGGTTTGTTTTGATTTCGCACGAATTGTTGCCACAGTAATGACTCCTGAAATTCTTCCTCTAGAAAACATAATTCGTTCAATCACATGCATTTTGAGCCAAGAAATCAGCGAACTCTCTGATATCAGGTATAATTATGCTTGTACTCATTGCTCCCAGTTATTGAAATTACTGGACCCAATTGAGGAGACATAAGTTGGATCTTGGGCATAATATTGGGTTATCGTTATGCTGGATTATAATTTGCATCTGTTTTCTTTAGCTGCTTTGCATGTGTTTTTGGTAATATATTTTCATACTATTTCTCTTTACTGTCATTGGAATGTACTGCTTGGAACTTCTCCGTAAAATTATAAATGAACAGATAACTGCCACTTTAAAGTTGCTCAGCTATGCATTTTTTTTTCATTTTTGTCCATCATGTCTTTAGTTCAAAGTGGGAACAAGAATAAGTTGCTCAACCATGATTTCACTATTTTCCATTTTAGAATCCAAATCAAATGTAATTATAACCATTTTCTGCATGAGAACTAGCCCACAACTGCACCGTCGGTATTGTTTTGCTGTATTGGCCAACGGGGAAAAAAAAAGTTAAGCATGTGAAAGCTACATAAATTAAAAGAAGAGATCAATATTTTTTTCTTGATCAAAGGCATGCAAGCATGTCAGCGGTTGGCAACATTCTCTGCTACACTACTACTGTAGTTCCTGACTTCTGCCAAGGTCTAAAATGATTTTTATCTCAAATAGAAGTAGTAACTTATAACATAGGTTCGGTTTCAAATTGTTTATTGGAATCCAGAAATCTGACATGTTACCAAAATGCTTTATCTTGGTTTCTGCAGAGATGCAGATTATGACTTTTCAATGGGAGCATGTCTTCGTGCACTGCATTCTTCATCTCCTGATTATATTGTTGAATCTACAGCTGCTGATATTGTTAATATTATCCAAAAAGCAGTAAAGACCAGCAAAAGTGCAGAACTTCAGGTTCAAGGACCAACTTGACTTACCTAGGTTCTATTCATAGTTCCATCTACTAACCCCTACTCCTTTTCAGGTTGCACTGTACACTGCATACAAGAGAATAATTGAACTCTGCTCTGTACAAGTATGGAAACCAGAAATCCTTCTGAAGTTGCTCTGCTTGCCGAAACCTTGCAGCAATCTGATTCAATGCATTCGAGCAGTTATCAGCAAATTTGGTCAAACCTTTTTCAATGATGGTAACGGTCAATGCAGTCCTCAGGCAAGATCTAAAAAGATTGAGTTGCCAAAAGTTGGCCATAAAAGAATATCACAGCATGTGGAAAGCAGTTCTGCCAAACGTCAGAAGATGACTGAATCAGGATTTTCTGCTGCCATTGGATTTGAAAAAGAAGATTATGGCTATGCTTTTCTGCAGTCTTTAAATTCACTGATTAATTGCCTGTCACCAGACAATCACGAGACTTATCCATTAGACCCTGAGGCTGCTATAGAAGTGATTAGTCTGCTGTGTATTTCACTATGTGTTTATCCGAAGACAGGTCTGTTTACCAGAGTTTCTAAGCAAGTCCTTTCCTGGATTTCTTGGATTCATAAACAGGTAGGCAAAAATCACCGAAACTTGCTTGTTTATTGATTTAGATTGTATTTTTTTCATTCTAAAAACTAT
The DNA here is from genome assembly GCA_023333625.1 of Bothriochloa decipiens. Lineage (NCBI taxonomy): Eukaryota > Viridiplantae > Streptophyta > Magnoliopsida > Poales > Poaceae > Bothriochloa > Bothriochloa decipiens. Next base: position 43,165,556 of record CM041644.1, on the reverse strand, counting down.
TAATCTTGCAGATATCCCAGAGAAACTTGTATTCATTTGACGCTCCACTGTATTTCGAAGCTCTTCATACTGTCATGCTTCTCCAATGTGAGCCTTGCACTTCTGCATGTCTTTAATTTAGCAGCACTTTGCATTTTGTGCATGTCTTGTTGGGCCTTATGTGCTGCGATTTGCTTATGATCTGTCTTTGAGACATCAGGTTCATTTATCTTGGAAGAGCTCTAAATATGTGCTACCACCCTTGTAACACCCCGGCCCAGGGTTTAATAGGATTGATAGAATACTCATACCAACAAGTTGCAACTTCTTTTCCGGAAGCTCATCACTGAAGAACTCCGAGGTTAAGCGTGCTTGGTCTGGAGCAATTTAGGGATGGGTGACCGACCGGGAAGTCTTCTCGGGTGCTCACGAGTGAGGACAAAGTGCGCAGAAAAGACTAGTGTTGGTCTGTGAGGCCAGTCTATGTCCTAGATAAGCGGCCGGATGTAAGCAGGCCCGGCCTCGAGGAGGCGGGACGATACAAATGGTATCAGAGCCGACCCTTGCGGTTTCACGGGCGCGTGTGTCAGTGTGCAGGCATGGTGTGCATGGCTGGTGTGGATCCGGAGTGGTCGCATAGCATGTCACATGCGCTGGCACTGGACACACGGACGTGGCCAAGAGGGGACGTTTCTGGCCTGGGGTTGACCGACGAGGACGTCGGTCTCCTAAGGGGATGAGTATGTAACACCCTGGCCCAGGGTTTAATAGGATTGATAGAATACTCACACCAACAAGTTGCAACTTTTTTCCGGAAGCTCATCACTGAAGAACTCCGAGGTTAAGCGTGCTTGGTCTGGAGTAATTTAGGGATGGGTGACCGACCGGGAAGTCTTCCCGGGTGCGCAACAGTGAGGACAAAGTGCGCAGAAAAGACTAGTGTTGGTCTGTGAGGCCAGTCTATGTCCTAGATAAGCGGCCGGATGTAAGCGGGCCCGGCCTCGAGAAGGCGGGACGTTACAACCCTCTGTCTCAAATTGCAGGTCATTTTGGCTATGTACCTAGATATATGATATGTCTGGATACATAATAAAAGTTGTGTATCTCGATAATACCAAAACGACCTATAAATTGTAACGGAGGGAGTACATCTTAATTTCCCTTTCATATTTGGTAATACTTCCTAGTTTATAAAACTTTGGGTGTAGCTTAGTCTAAGCCTATAAGGATCTGCTTGGCATTGTCAAATATTTGGCACGACAACTTTTTGTTTTTAAACTCTTTGTCTACTTTTTGTTTACGAAATCAAGTTGTAATCCTGTAGACAGAGATATTGTTGTGTTTCAAAATACAAAACAAATGTGTTGTATCTTGAATGTGAGTCTAAGGACCACAGAAGAAATAATGTGTCAAACTCGATCAGTTTTGCCAAACTGAACAGAATGATTTGCCTGTGCTGCTCTTTTTCCACAGGAGCATTTATAAATAAGCACTGTACTGCTCCGAAAAGTAACCACAAATTACTCCCATTCCCAAATTCGAATGCCCAGATACGCTAGCTTACTTAGCATGCACAGGGAGCTGTTTGTGGTGGTTCAGATTATACACACTTGCAATTTTGCAGCATCATCCCTTGAACAAAGCATCTTCAAGACTGCAACATTAGGACAGTAAGGCTTTTAAAAAATGGTATACATATAAGGGACTGTTTCTCTCTGACATCAGCTTACAAGTTTTTAAGCTTGAGGTTATGCTTGACCTTCCTGAGTGTATGGTAATCAACTTGTGCTTCTCTTTAATTCAACTTTAGTAGCTAACCCTTTTTGTCTTAATGTTGGTGCAGTCAATCTTCCTGGACACACTAAACTTCTTGAAGATGACTCTCAATTGATTGTTGATGATACACATTTTGTTAATCCAAGATATGCTGATCTCATCAGCATGTTGAAACTGATGTGGGATGTTGGTCATGCTGTCACTGAAACTAGTTCAAACTACAAGATAGAATGTCTTTTGATGCAAGTGTTTGCTAAGATTGGCAATAGATTGACTTCTGGATGTGATCTTGAATTCCTTGATTTGGCTATCCGTAGTGGAACTGCTGAGATTAAAAATGAGGCACTTATATCACTACCCATAATTGTGTTGTATTCTGGTCCTAGGATGCTTGGAGCAATGTTTAAGAAACTTGAGTGAGTGGACTTGCTTCCCCTTTCATGATCATTGTAGATGAGATATACTTTTCCATTTAAAGTTTTGTAATAAGTTATTTTACTTGTTATCCAATACATGTGATTCTATCCTTCAAACTTTGTTCTTAAATACATGCAGTTGCATGATTTTAGATTGATATCTTACTATGGCGTCCCTTGTTTGCTTGCTACAGGTCAGTGGATGCTTTAGGACTTGAAAACATGGGGAAAAGTATTGCCTTTTCACTTGGTTTTCTATCTTGCTTAAATGGAACCACTGATTACACTGACAATGTGGGGGACCATTGCAAGCTATTCTTGGACAAGCACTATGAACAATCTGTGTCAACATTAGATCTTCTTTTGAGAGGTTTCTATTGTCCTCAATGTGATATCAGGCATAGAACCGTCCACAATGAAGAGCAAATTTCTATAGTGGACATCGCGCCATTACAAGTTGAGAATGTGGACTTCAATATTAACATCTCCAAGGCCCACACTCTCCTTTTCAAATTTCTCTACACAGGGACTTCTGAGGAATATATAGTTTCTCTGGTTGAAGTTTTGCCACGGTTATTGAGGCATTCTAGCAGGCGTCTTCTACTTGAGATGAAAACTCAGTGGAATCAGTGTTTTGAATTTCTACTGCGTCATGAAATGAAAGCCGTCAGGGAAGCATTTTCTGGTGTAGTCTACTGCTTCTTGGAGAACAGTGTTATGGATATTTTGTTTTCTGGTGGACTGGGAATGAATGGAGGATCTAAAGAACTTCAGTTCATGGACAAAATAAAATGTGCTTTCACCGAAGCTGAAGATTCTCAGATTCTTTTGACACTTCTGGAATCAATTGGTACTATTGTGAAAGTTAGTGATATTCATGGAGAAGTTTTCTTCTGCTCATTTGTGTTACTTATTGGCCAGCTTGGTAATCATAATTCCATAATAAGGATGACTGCATTGAGATTAATTCACAGATGTTGTGCATACTGTTTCAAAGGAGGACTTGATCTCTTCCTCTTGAAGTACTCACATGCTAGAGATAATTTATATGACTACCTGTCATGTAGACTTGTGACTCATCCAGAAATAATTAAGAAATTTGCTGAGGACGTTGTAGGTATTGAGACAGTAGAGCTGATTAAGAGAATGGTTCCGTCAGTTATACCAAAGCTCATTATATCACACCCAAACAATAACCATGCAATTTTTACTCTGCGTGAACTGGCAAGCCATCTAAACACTGAGTTGGTACCACTGATTGTAAATATGTTGCCTAAAGTTCTCTGCTTTGCTCTTTTTTATGAAGATGGGCAGCATTTACCATCAGTTCTGCAATTTTATAAGAATGAAACGGGAACTGATAGCAAAGAGATATTTGCAGCTGCTTTGCCTACACTGCTTGACGAAATTGTATGTTTTCCTGGGGAATCTGATCAGATTGAGAATGATATAAGGTTATATTTTTTTCCATTAGACGTGCAGTTCATTATAAATGTTAGGTGTATATATGAACAATTTTCTAATACTATATTAATTTTCAGGACAGCAAAAATCTCAGCAACAATTCAGAATATTGCTAGAATTCTGACTGGCAGCGAAACTCTTCCTGAGTTTTTGAGGAATGATTTTGTTCGCCTTCTCAATAGCATTGACAAGAAGATGCTTCACTCTGATGATATGAAGCTTCAAAAACAAGCTCTCCAGCGAATAAGGAAATTGATTGAGATGATGGGCCCTTATTTAAGTACACATACGCCAAAGATTATGGTCCTATTGAGTTTCGCCATTGACAAGGAAGGTCTCCAGATGGGTGGTCTTGATGTGTTACATTTTTTCATAAAACAATTGGCTGAAGTATCACCAAGTAGTATCAAATATGTTCTATCCCAAGTTGTGGCTGCTTTCATTCCATCTCTGGAAAGGTGCAGAGGATGTCCTTCCGCAAACCTAGGTAAAATTGTTGAAATCCTAGAAGAGCTTGTTGTGAAAAACAATAGCTTGCTAAAGCAGCATATTCGTGAACTACCACTGTTGCCTAGCATACCGTCTTTATCAGAAGTAAACAAGGTAATACAGGAAGCTAGAGGGCTAATGACACTGCAAGATCATCTGAAGGATGCTGTCAATGGTCTTAATCATGAAAGCTTAAATGTGAGGTACATGGTAGCTTGTGAGCTGAGTAAATTATTCAATGCCAGAAGGGAGGATATGACTGCTCTTATCATTGGTGAAGATATTGCTGATTTGGATGTAATAAGCTCGTTAGTTATGGCTTTACTTAAAGGATGTGCAGAACAATCAAGGACTGTTGTTGGCCAGAGACTAAAACTAGTTTGTGCAGACTGTCTTGGCGCACTTGGTGCTGTTGATCCTGCTAAGTTAAAGGTTAGTTCTTGTGAGCGCTTTAAGATAGAATGTTCAGATGATGATCTGATATTTGAGTTGATCCACAAGCATCTTGCAAAGGCATTCAGAGCTGCTGCTGACACTATAGTGCAAGATTCTGCTGCCTTGGCTATCCAGGAGCTACTAAAATTGGCTGGTTGCCAGTCTTCATCTAGTGAAGAATCAAATTCCTGTGAGATGAGCTACAGGGGCCAGAAGTTGTGGGACCGTTTCTCAAACTACGTCAAGGAAATTATTGCCCCATGCTTAACATCGAGGTTTCATCTTCCTAACACAACTGATTCTACTTTGGCTGGCCCAATATATCGCCCAACAATGTCTTTTAGAAGGTGGATATACTACTGGATTAGAAAGTTGTCATCACATGCAACTGGATCCCGTTCTAGTATTTTTAGTGCATGCCGTGGAATTCTTCGGCATGACATGCCAACTGCAATCTATCTCTTACCATACTTGGTCTTAAATGTTGTCTGTTATGGTACTCCAGAGGCTCGTCATAGCATTACTGAGGAAATTCTGTGTGTTCTCAATGCTGCTGCTTCTGAAAATAGTGGGGCTTCTGTTCATGAAATTGCAGTGGGGCAGAGTGAGGTCTGTATTCAAGCCATCTTCACTTTACTTGATAACCTTGGGCAGTGGGTTGATGACCTCAAACAGGAAATTGCTTTATCCCAGTCTACTTATGCCATGGCTGGAAAGCATGGAGGTAAACTGAAAGATGGAACATATTCCGATCATGAACAGGTTCAAATGCTGGTGCAGTGTAGCAATGTTGCTGAGTTGCTGGCTGCTATACCTAAAGTTACTCTAGCAAGGGCCTCTCTTAGATGTCAAGCTCATGCTCGTGCTCTAATGTACTTTGAATCCCATGTCCAGGAGAATTCCGGTTCCTCCAATCCAGCTGCAGAGTGTAGTGGCACCTTTTCAGACAATGACATATCTTTTCTTATGGAAATATATGGAGGACTGGATGAGCCTGATGGCCTCCTAGGTTTAGCGAATCTGAGGAAGTCATCGAGCCTACAGGATCAGCTCATCATTAATGAGAAAGCTGGAAATTGGGCTGAAGTCCTAACCTTATGTGAACAGGCCTTGCAAATGGAACCTACCTCTGTTCATAGACAATCCGATGTTCTTAATTGTTTGCTAAACATGTGCCACCTTCAAGGCATGATTGCCCATGTGGACGGTTTGGTTTGCAGTATACCCCAGTATAAGAAAACTTGGTGCATGCATGGAGTGCAAGCAGCGTGGCGATTAGGGAGATGGGATCTCATGGATTCATATCTTACCGGGACAGACAAGGGTCTGGTGTTCAGCAGTTCTGAGAATAATGCTTCTTTTGACATGGACCTTGCTAAGATATTCAAGGCCATGATGATCAAAGATCAGTTTCTGGTTGCTGAAAAAATTGCCCAGTCCAAGCAAGCATTGCTTGTACCTCTGGCTGCGGCAGGCATGGACTCATATATGCGTGCATATCCTTATGTTGTCAAGCTCCATATGTTGCGTGAGTTGGAAGACTTCAATTCCCTGTTGGGAGATGAGTCATTTATTGATAAGTCGTTTGGTGCAAACAATCCAAACTTTCTGAAGTTAACAAAGGATTGGGAGAACCGTCTGAGATGCACACAGCCATCACTGTGGACAAGGGAACCTTTACTTGCTCTGCGAAGGGTGGTTTTTAGTCAGAGTCATATGAATGTTCAGGTTGGGAACTGCTGGCTTCAGTATGCTAAGCTCTGCCGTTTGGCTGGGCACAATGAGACAGCCCACCTTGCAATACTAGAAGCAGATGCCTCAGGTGCCCCCAATGCTCACATGGAGAAGGCAAAGTATCTCTGGAACATACGGAAGTCTGATAGCGCTATAGCTGAACTTCAGCAAACACTTATTAACATGCCAGTGGAAGTTTTGGGAAATGCCGTAATTTCATCTCTTTGTAGCCTGTCTCTTGCTTTGCCAAATGCACCTATCTCTGCAACACAAGCATCGAAAGAGAATCCAGATGTGTCTAAAACCCTGCTTCTCTATACTAGATGGATTCACAATACAGGGCAAAAACAGAGTGCGGATATCAAATCTCTTTATTCTAGAGTAACAGAATTGCGGCCCAAGTGGGAAAAAGGTTTTTTCTGCATGGCAAAGTTTTATGATGATTTGCTTGTTGATGCTAGGAAAAGGCAAGAAGATAAGTTTGCTTGTAAAGTCGGACCAGTCGCTTCTAGCTCTGCAAACAGGGCAAGTGAAGAAAAAGAGAAGCCTTGGTGTGAATTTCTTCCGAGAGTGCTAATATGTTATGGAAAGGCACTTCACAAAGGACATAAGAATCTTTTTCAAGCACTGCCTCGAATGCTTACTCTTTGGTTTGAATTTGGAAGCATATACATCCGAGATGGATCTTCCTCCAATCCACTCATGAAAGAGATTAATGCAAATGTAAATTGATTGCACATCCTTTTCATATTCATTTTTTTCATTCTGCATAAGAAACTTAATCAGCCCATTGCAGGTTTTAGGCATCATACGTGGATGTTTGAAGGATCTACCAACATATCAGTGGCTTACTGTGCTGTCTCAGTTGATCTCCCGCATCTGTCACCAAAATGCTGATGTTGTCAAAATGGTCAAATGCATCATCACATCTGTTTTACGGGAATACCCTCAACAAGCTCTTTGGATGATGGCTGCAGTTTCTAATTCCACGGTTAAGGCAAGGCGAGATGCTGCTGCAGAAATATTGCAGGTAGCAAAGAAAGGATGTCGACGTGGGAGTAATGCACTCTTCAGTCAATTTACTAATCTTATAGGCCATCTTATTAGGCTCTGCTCTCATCCAGGGCAACCAAGGGCGAAAACAATAAACATCTCGACTGAGTTCAGTGCCTTGAAAAGAATGATGCCACTAGGAATTATCTTACCTGTCCAGCAAGCTTTAACTGTGACTCTGCCATCATATGATTCAAATATGTCAGATCAATCTGGTTTTCACCCCTTCTCAGTCTCTGAACATCCCACTATAGCTGGAATAGCTGATGAAGCAGAAATTCTTAACTCCCTTCAGAAACCAAAGAAGGTACGTCGGGTATTGCCTTACTTGATTACTACATTTAGTTTGAGGAGCAACTGTTTGGGCTAACTAAATTTCACATCGAAAGCCACTCTAAATTTTGTTAGATGGTGAATATTTCTAGAATTTTGTACAAATCATTGTTGAATTTGATACTGGAGTTAAAAGGCTGTTTGACACTTTTACTACATGTTTGTTGGTATCAGAGTTAGCTATAGTCCTATGCCTATACTTCACTAGCCTGGTAGAAACTCACCAGCTGATTATTTTGCAGGTTGTTTTGCTCGGAAGTGATGGAGTTGAACGTCCATTTCTTTGCAAACCTAAGGATGATCTTAGGAAAGACTCCCGCATGATGGAGTTCAATGCAATGATCAACCGTATGCTCTCCAAGGTCCCTGAGAGCCGCAGGAGAAAGCTCTATATCAGAACCTTTGCAGTGGTACCACTCACCGAAGATTGTGGAATGGTAGAATGGGTGCCCAATACTCGTGGCCTTCGGCATATTCTTCAGGACATCTACATAACTCTTGGGAAGTTTGATAGGGTGAAAACACATTCACAAATCAAGAAGATATACGACACATGCCATGGCAAAATGCCTGACGATGTGATGCTGAAGACTAGAATCCTTCCAATGTTTCCCCCAGTTTTCCACAAATGGTTCTTGACGACATTCTCCGAACCAGCTGCATGGTTTCGTGCTAGAGTGGCATATGCACATACCACGGCAGTGTGGTCGATGGTTGGGCACATCGTGGGGCTTGGCGATAGGCATGGTGAAAACATCCTTTTCGACTCGACGACTGGGGACTGTGTGCACGTGGATTTTAGCTGCTTGTTTGATAGGGGCTTGCTACTGGACAAGCCTGAGGTGGTGCCATTTAGGCTTACACAGGTATGTAGCGAGAGCATGTATTCGTTATCTTTTGGTGCCTTTCATGTTTCAAGCTCTATGGATATCTGACCTATAACATGTTTTTTTTTTGTTGGACGTCAACTGCAGAACATGATCGATGGCTTGGGCATCACTGGGTATGAAGGCGTATTTCTTAAGGTCTGCGAAATCACTCTGTCTGTTCTCAGGAACCACAAGGAGGCCCTCATGACTGTCCTTGAGACCTTCATCCATGACCCCCTCGTCGAGTGGACCAAACTTAACAAGTCAAGTGGAGGTGAAGTCCAGAACCCACACGCACAGGTATGATTGATGCATATGCAGCAAGGGCACTGCTCGCTTATGTATTTGACTTGTCTAAGTAGTACTAACCACCATTACATCGGTATCGTTCTGATGCGTCTCTTGTTGTTTACAATCCAATCCAACCCTCCAGAGGGCCATCACCAACATCAAAGCAAGGCTCCAGGGAGTTCTGGTGGGTGTTAAAGCCAGCCCTTCCCTGCCGCTCTCCGTGGAAGGCCAAGCACGGCGGCTGATCGCAGAAGCAGTCAACCTCAACAACCTCGGCAAAATGTACATCTGGTGGATGCCATGGTTCTGATCTCTATATAATAACAGGTCGTCCTCTCTTATCTCCTTCCCCTTGCTAGTTATGTAGTAGCATGTATATAATATACTCCGTATGCATTGGTTCACAGAAACTCTGGGCAGAAAGTGGCATTTTGTTATAGCCCCAATGGCTGCCCTACGCCCCCTGTTGCTGCTGTATGTAGCATATCAATGCTGTAATATTACAGCATGACTGGCCTCTCGGGGTACCACTTAAAGCAGTAAAAAATGTTAGTGTTGATGCACTGACATTGGAAGTTTGGAACTGAATCGAATGGTGGTGTGACCGTGTGAGGCGCAGGCAATGCAAGTAGCGGAGCCCTGGAATCAAAAGTCGGCTACTTGTTTCCTATATATACAAGAGCAGTATCAAGGTCCGGCCCAGCTGGGTATCCTAAAGGCTATTTCCCATACACCACCACTCCACCAGCACATGCGCCCTGTGTTTGGATCAAGGAGATTAGATGGTACTCCAGTTAGCTGCTAATAATTAGTTGTTTTGATCCAAATAGATCTACCTGGAGTTTAGCCAATTGTTAGCTGAATGAATACTTTACTTAATTAACAAGTATTTCAGTAGTTGAATTGAAGTAGCTATTAATAGCTGACCTCTTGGCTAGCTAACTATTACCAGCCAATGGATCCAAACATGCTGTTAGATACCCTCGTACACCGGCTGGCAATGGTGAATGGTGTGGTCTTAAGAGAAGAGAGACGATGGGACCATAACGAGCCATCCAGACTATTACCGGTAGAGATCATGGGCGGCGTCGCCTCCTGCTCCTGGACTATTCCCACATACATGGTTATGATGACTGATGAGTATGAGCGCTGCTGTCATCATCATCATAAATAATCATTTGGACGCCCATCGGCAACCCTATAGTGCAGTTGCAGCCCCGGCGTGATGAGAGGCCGTCGTCGCCTCGCCGGCACGCACCATGCCACCTCTGCTCTGACCTCGTCGTCGTGCTACTGCTGATGCTGAGGTGCTGGTGCTAAGAGAGCAGTGTGTCGTGAAGACGAGGCAGAGTGACACGCCTGCCCACTGTCACCTGCGTCCCCATCCCATCCCGACCGGCTCAGGTTCCTCCGACCCGCATCTTTACATTTTCTTAATTACTTGCGCAAGCCTGTCATTCTTTTACTGTCTTAATATTATTTTATTATGACCCCACTAATCTTGTCCTGATGGCAACTCATTCCATCTGCCAACTACTATACTAACAATACTCCTATACAATAGCACGGCCACCGTCCTCCTTGTAGGAGTATTAGATGTTGCACAAACTTTGGGTGGGACTTGGACAGGAAGAGTACAAACTTTGGAGTCTAAGATTGAGCACCTTTACAAGGTTCAGATGGACCTGCGGGCAGTGGACGACGATCCGTCCACACGACGGGTGGGGTTGTTGTTCATTTCTCGCACGCAGCATTAGCCATTAGCAATCAGTTTGCTGAAGACGCGGTTGGTGGCTTTATTAGGGTTCATTAGGATATAGGGCCTTCTTTAGTTTTATAATGGACCTGTTTGAATATACAAATCTAGTTAAATTTAAAATTTAAATCGTAGAGAAATCAGAATTCCATCGAGTAAGACGGTAGCGGTAGGAGTGTCAAACTGTTAGCTCAACAGAAGACACAAGAAAAAACGGCTTGGGCAGACAAACGGCGTTCTTTGTCAGTTTGTCTGCGTAGAGGCAGTAGAAGTGTACTTGCTCCGTATATATGTATATAAGGCCTTGTTTAGTTACCAATAAAATTCAAAATGTTAGAATTCTAAACATTGTAGCATTTTCGTTTGTATTTGATAAATATTATCGAATCATAGATTACCTAAGGCCTTGTTTAGATGGTCAACTTTGGGTTCAAAATTCACTATGCAGAATTCTTATTTCCCGTCACATCAAAATGCCGGCATATGTATGGAGTATTAAATATAGATGAAATAAAAAACTAATTGTATAGTTTTGTTGTACTTTACGAGACGAACATTTTAAGCCTAATTAATCAATGTTTGGACAATTATTACCAAATAAAAACAAAATTACTACAGTGTGACGGGACACTTACTATGCAAAATTTAGATACCAATTTTGATATCTAAACAAGGCCTAAGCTCAAAAGATTCGTCTCGTGATTTACAACCAAACTGTATAATTACTTTTCTTTTACCTACATTTACTGCTTTATGCATGTGTCTCTAGATTAATGTGATGGAGAGAGAGTGAAAAAATTAAAATTTAGAAGGGAACTAAGGCCTTGTTTAGATGTCCGAATTAAGCTCTTAATTTTAGCATTTGACACTATGCAAAAAAAAAATTCTCGATCACATACATAGAGTACTAAATATAGATGAAATTAAAATTTAATTTAGAGAACTAAATAAGGCCTAAACATGGCCTTAAGAACTAATACTACTAGGGGTCAAATACGTCCATCAATGACGCTTACCCTGCCGGCATCCTTTCCTCTCCTATCTCTCTCTCCTGCAAAGGAGCGTCTTGGCCGGCTAGTCAGCCTTGTCATGGTCCCCGCCCCAACCTCTCCCCGCAGTCGCCGTGCAGAATGCCAAGAGATACGACAAAGGCTACTGATCTGCTTCCGTGGTGAAATCTTTTACCACCCTTACAAAACGGAGTCATCCATGGACCACGGTCATGGAAGAACCAACGGGACGGGAGATTGCGAAAGCGACCCTCCATGCTTGGATTGGACAGAGATGAGAGAGGAGGAGAGGGCCCAAGATCAACAAGAAGCAACAAAGTTTGGAGCCCGCGAGTCCAAATCAGCGCCGCATCAGTGCCCCGTGATAGCGATCATTACGTTACAGATGATGATGAACAGATGAAGCATGGATGAATGGAGAAAAAGGGGAGTTTTCCTCTTCCGCACCCTCCTCCTGTGGATTTATTAGGCGGCCGGAACGAACTCTAGCGCTTGCTAGTAGTTGTATCAGAAAGTGACTGCAAAGCGAAAAGAAGAGGAGCGGAATTTTGTGGTTGCACTCTAGCGCCTCCTTGATTCTTGTCTTTTGTACTTCTACTCTACAAATACATTTCTTTGCTTCAATGGTTGGTAGCAGTGTCCGTCCGTCCACCGGCAATGGCGATTTGGCAATGCGTACAGATAACACAGATCATAGGCTTCAACATTTGAGCAACACACATGCTCTTCTACAATACAACCATGAACGGACGAACAGAACAGAGGACCTGAATGAAGAACATTATATATAGATATATCCATCCAAAAAGAGAAGGAATCGCCAAAGGGACTTCTGATCAATCATTAGTAGTAGAAAGGCAGCGAGCTTTGCTCTTGTTAATTAAATAGTACAGTATTAGTTAATTATATATAGGAGAAAGATTCAGCAGCACAGGGCAACCTTTGCATCCTGCACGATGCTAAGGACGGACGGACACATACTGCTAACATGGATACATCGAAGTGGGTTATAATGGGGAGATGGATTGCAAAAAGGCCTCCCAAATCTTTGCCCTGCCTGCCTTTTCCGCTACTGGGCCTGAACTGAACTGATACTACTAAACTGCTGCTCCTTCCTTGCTACCACCGCTACTAGCGCTGCTTAAGCTTAATATAATTTATTTATTGCTGCCTCCTGTTCTTCCTCCTCCAGCCACGCCATGCCCTTTACAAGCAGCCTCCGCCGTAGCCAGCGTTCTTGAACAGCTCCTGCTTTATGGTGTCCGCGCTGATCATGTCCCTCTGCATCTGCGATATCATTGTCAACAGAAATTGTTCAGTCAGGCAACCATTCAAGGAGCAATCTTGTTGCACTGCATCCAATTTGAGAACGGAGTATGTATGGCAGCGAAGCAATGGTGTTCACTACGAACCTCGGAGCAGGAGGCGTGCATGCCGAAGTCGTTGAAGCAGCTGATGACGCACTGCTGGATGTCGAGCCCTAGCGTGTCCAGCGTGCTCACCGTGGACAGCAGCAGCCCCGGCTTGGCGGCGCAGTAGATCTCCACCCGGGTGTCGCCGCGCTCCTTGCGCTCCACGTCGAACTGCAGGCCATCACGTAGCATCTCAGACATTTCCCTTCCCCCAATCGCATCAGCAGCAGCAGCAGCTAGAGAAATCGAATCGTACCTTGGGGGTGTTCCTGGCCACCATCTCGTTGGGGTTGAGCTCCCGGAAGACGCTGAGCATGCCCGGAGCCTCCTGCTGCTGCTGGTCGATCTCCTCCTGCAGCTGCTTGATCCTCTCCAGCAGCTCCTTCATGTAGTCGATCGTGTCACCCAGGATCGACGTCCGGTCCATCTGCAAACGACGACGCACATTTCATATCTCATCAGCCCAGCCGCCATAGATAGATTGTTTGTCTGTTCTTGCTTGCTGCAAATGTCCTTTCTTGGCCGAGGAGGGCAAGAACCAAGCAAAAAGGAGGGATTTTTTTTTTCTTCTCGTCGCAACTCACCTTGCTGATCTTGGGCACGACGGAGCGCAGCATGGAGAGGCGGTCGTTGAGGCGCTTGCGGCGGCGGCGCTCCGCCATCAGGTTCTTGGACGGCATCCCCTCGACCCTCTTCTTCTTGGACGCCGGGGCAGCCGGCGGCGGCGCGACGCCGGGGCCAGGGCCGAACGCGCCGCCGCTCTCCACCAGGCCGGGCTCCACCTTGCAGACTCCGAGGCCCGCGGCGGCGCCGCCCACACTGACGCCGTCCACCAGCGCGGCCGCCGCCTTGGGCTCCAAAGCGTCAAGGAACCCCATCTCGCCGCCGTAGTCGCCGGCATTGGGCCCGCCGAACGCCGCGGCGGCGGCGGCGGCGCCGTAGACCTCGGTGAAGCAGTCGTAGCCGGGCGCCGCCGCCGGTTGCGGCTGGGCGCAGGAGGCGGTGAAGGTGGGGAGGACGCTGACGGTGGGCACCTGGTGGTGGCGGTCCTGGAAGGAGGAGCAGTCCATGGCCGCCGCTGCCGGGGAGAAGAAGTCCCCCATGGCATTGCTGCAGTCCCAGCCGTCCCTCCGCAGGGAGAAGATCTCCTCCAGAAAGGCCTGCTCGTCCAGCTCCATCGCCGCCGCCTTCTCCTCGAACTCGAACAAGGCGAGAGGGAAAGCACAGAAAGAGGTGGTGGTGGTGGCTATGGCTTGTGAGGAGGAGGGAGGTGGTGTTGTGGGGAGAGGGAGAGCGGCGGATGGCAATGCCATGGGTGAGGGAGAGGGCGAGGGGATTAATATATGGGGAATGGAAGGGGGACAATTATTCCCTACGATAAATGGTGAACAGTGGTCATTAAGGTAGGTTTGGGTCAGAGGGCTCACATGTCATTAGCTGCCTTCCCATTCTCAGTTCTAGCTAGTCGCCACACTACTTGATGTTTATGCTTGTGTTGTGTGAGTATCACCATTCATTCATCCGTTCATCCATTCATTTGTTTGTTTGTTTAATTAATTAATCCCTGGATTTTGCTGTTCATTAAGTGTGGTCTGTACTGCTAGTAGCAGTGGAATGCAGAGAGGCCCCCAATCTGATTTTTGTTGTATTGTGACTTGTGAACCCTAGGGCAGAATAACAGTGATAGGCTCCAGGATTCGTCCTGCAGGGTAAAGAAAAAACTCATCGCTCATTCATGATTTCAGCAGTTGTGTGTACTAATGCCATACTACTGAGTACTCCACTATTGAGTAATTAGTGTCGTCTCTGAATAATAGACATAGAGGTACTAGGATGACTGATGCATAAATAAATAAATGCATGCTAATTGCTGCAAGCAGCATCGAGTGATCCAGAGGAGACGATGAGAACTACAACAGCAGTACACCGCCCTGTGTGTGATTCTATTCTTGCATTTAGAAAAATAAAGGAATGTTTTCTTTGCATGATATATCACCATCGTTTAGGGGAATGTTTGAAATATTTTGTTCCGCAATACCAGTCTGAAAAAAAAATGCAGAGCTCATCAAGTCATGCGTACTCACTCAATTGGAGATGGACTTGTGAACAACCTGGTCATACGTACAGAAATATAATGGCACTTTTGCTAACTGCTAGTAGCATCATGAATCTAGAAATGGCATTTATTTAACAAAAGTGAAGATTGGTGCAGATACGCTAAAGGGAAAGAGGCTTTTTAGTACTGAAACAACTAAACAAGGAGCAAGGCAGTAGCAGCAAGCAAGGATCCAAAACCATCTTTCTGGACGCCACGGGCACAGACTTTGAAAGGCTCACCTTCATGACTCTTCAGGCAAAGGACATTCAGAGGCAGGACAGGACAGACCCACACAGAAACTCTTGGCCACACCACACCTACTCGTATACTATATACCCACACTGTAGATAGAAACTTTGGTGAGTGTGGAGTTCCTCCTCATTGTCATGCCACTTGATCGAATTGAATGAAGCGAAATGGCTTGATTTCTGTGACAAACATTTTCTTAATCGCTAGTAGGAGCAGTATTGATTGATAGTCTCTGGCCAGTACTACTACACCTACTACTACTACTACTCTTTTGGAGTATTATGTACTTTACAGGTATAGTATACGTACAACATTGCAACTACTCGTGTTACATGATCGTATACTCCTATGTAGTTAGATTCTTTATGGTGTGTAGAGAGAGAGAGAGAGAGAGAGAGAGCATCATGAGTGAAATGCTAGTACAGTTTTGCATAGCAGTGCTCTGGTTCTAAATTACAAGGGGATGATATCTGAATGTGACCAAATCTTTCGAAAACAATGCCTAGTTGAGAGGAAACACAGTGGGGGAGAGTGATTAGGCTTGAGATCAGATCAAATCAAATCACAGAAGATCCCGTGGAGTGTGGGGCCCCGCAGGTTTGACCCACAAATGCGTCTGAATCGAAAACGGCTTTGGGACGGCAGCGGCCGTGTCAGTTCGTTTCCCAGCCCATATCCTGCATTTGCATGCAGGCCGGTGGCCCACTGGGCCCCACCGCGTTGGAGCCCCACGTGTCCTCTCTCTGTCTCATGGCCCATGGGCCTGGGGTACACCTGTGATTCTGCTCCTGTGTGTGATCAGCTGCCAGCGTGCATTGTACATTTGTACGCCCTCAGCACCTCTTCAAGCAATTATTTTATGATTCAACACTCAACTTTACGATTAGAAATCATGTGAAAAAACACTGTATTTACTTCCTATATATATATATATATTTTTTTTTTCTGATAGGATCATATCATCCGCGATCCTTTGATCATGATCTGCTAGCTTGGTGAAGCAAAACGACGGCCGGTCCTGACTAGCTAGAATCAGGATCCTGCGCAGAGGTGACCTTGCTGTACAAATCTGCTATATCTGTTGACCAGGATGCAGGATCTGTTTCCTATCAAACTCCTGCTAATAACAAGTAGCCTGCAGATCGATCTCACCCAATTGATGAATGAAACAATAAGCATCAAGTTGACAATGAGCTCGTGTGTGCAACAGATAGCCGCCGCGACGGTACTTCCTCCACATGCATGTCACCATATTGCAATGAGTATAGTATTTATCTGGTGGCTTCCTGTTGATCAGGACGCATAATGATCTGTTCCCTCAAACCCCTGCTAACAAGTAACCTGATGAATGAAACAAGCATCAAGTTGAACTGGAGTTCAACAACGCATGCGTGCGTGGTGTGGCCACTGCAACGATAGATCCATGACAGGTCGTTTTGGATGAGCAATAATATATAGTGGCTAATACGACCTGTCAGAGGAAACTTGCATATGCATGGGGAAGGAGCTCCATCAGCCTGGGCTCACCTAGAGCATCATATGTCAGTCATCAGCAGCTAGCTAGAGAGCACACACGCGCACACGGACACTTTTTTTTTTTTTTCTTCCTCTTCCTTCCTAGATATAGCAGCAGGAGTAGTGTGTTGTGGTGCTTTTTGGTGGTGTCCCGTCGGTAGCAGCGCCGGCCGGCACAGATGGAGCATGCAGGAGATCACCGGCCTCGGCCATTTGGGGTTCCGAAAGAATACGTATCTGAATTTGCATCGGCAAGAAAAACTTACAGTGGACGCACTGCACGTCTCTCTTTGCAACGTCCAGTCAGTCATGCATGCCTGCCCTGCCGGCTGCCGGCTGCCGGCTGACTGGTCGTCGTCCCGTGACAACTCGATCGGTGGATCAAAGGAACATCAGCAAGCGTCCATGGATCAATTCAAATCACTCAGCTCAAAAAGTGGTGATGAGATAGATACCTACGGAGCAAAGCAACACCACCACCCAACAAGACCATCCAGAATCCCCGCGGCACGGCCGGGGACACCCACAAGCAGGCCAATGGCAACCCAGCAGCACCATGCATCTGCTTTACATTCACAGCCCACGAGCCAAGCCACGACACGAGAGCATATATCTCTACTATATAGCCATGGAATGGACGGATGGGATGGATCACCAGACACAATCATACCAGGGGGCAACGGCAGCGGCGCATCCATCATCCATCAGAGGAGATGCAACGCAAGGTAGCAGCCCTTGTCTCCTCACGCACTCATGCCTGGGCATGCCACCAGTTCAATTCAACATTTCATTTCACCGCACGTTGCCATGCCACACTTACCATCATCCATCACACACTTTTTTTCGTACAAACTACTGCCGACTACTTACCAGCCCTCCGACCCTGTCAAGGTGAATCCATTGTGAAAATATTCCCAGGCCAGGCCTTCTCGCCTTTCAAGGATTCGAATTATGGCAGCCTCAAATGATAGCCACGTAGCCACTGTGCGGCCACGATCACAAACAGTTACACCTCTCTGATGCCAACCCTTGGAGCTAAAGCCCCCAGTCATTCTTTACAAGGAATCATTGCAGGCTACAAACAAAGTTGCTCCTCATACAGAAAGTTTTCACCAAATCCACACCGGCACAGGAAAAATAGTCCCCCAACTACACAGCTACAACAGTCTAACCATATCACGGGGCCTGAGAGGGCCAGACAACGCCATCCCAGCATCCGTCAGGACATCCTTACTGCCGTTCGGTCGGTCACCACTACTGAAACGGCAGAGCGGAAACCTCTATATTATTACCTGTCATAGCCACCGCCACCTGCCCGGCGGCCTCCACCATAGCCCCTTTCTGGCATCCGATACGGTGAAATCGATCGCTCCCTCCTTGACCTACCACCGCCACAAGGAGGCGGGGAGTATCCCCGGCCACCCCTGCTTTCATAGTAGTCTCGAGGGTCCCTGTGGGGAGGAGAGTAGTCCCTGCTGTCCCTGTAGGAGGGATAATAGTCCCGGCTCTCCCTGTACGAAGAATACATGGGAGGCGGAGACCTGCGATAGCCATACCCACCGCCATTGCCGTAATAGTCATCACGCCCACCACCATAGCCTCTACGGAATCTCACACGCTCTCTACGCTCATACCGATGGCCTGTCAATGGAATCAAGATGTAGGATAATTGCATAAGTAGTGAGTAATACCAATGCCCTGACAACGGTATCAAGGTGTAGGGTAACTGCATAAGAATTGAGTAGTACAAATGGTTTGCCAATGGTATCAAAGTGCAGGATTAACTACATGGTAGTGGATAATACAGGGGATATATATATATATATATATACATTTACACAGTAAAAGCAAAAGAAAAGGTTCCAGACGAGTCACCAAGCAATTATTGACAAGACATGTCGTGGAAAAAGTAGAAGGGAAACAGAGAACTGAATGGATGTTGTAAAATGAATTGGCATCTACAGAACTAATAATGCTACTATAGGAAAGAGAAATATACCAAGATAGCTTCCAGGAGTTGGTGTCCTTGGACGACCACGGCGTGACTGAAACAATGGGAAGATAAAACTTTAGTCAGATTAAAAGGAATGGTAATAGTAAGATTAAAAGTAGTATTATTCAGGATCATGTAAGTAATTAAGTTCCTCTTACAATCAATGGATACACGCCCTGCAATAACTGACCAAAGGGAGGAAATAAGTAACGAAGAGCCCAAACTTCAACTAGCAGGCATCCAAAGTTGCTATCGCACATGGCACCACACATGCTTGACTAATGAGTTCGCAATGCCCGTTGATTAGTTGATGTGGAAGTTGAAGGTGAATGCTCAGGTTTAGTTGAAAAATTGCTATGCTAAGTTGTTGTGAATCTTGTGGTGCATGGTAACCCTTTGGGCTGTCCACTGATCGAGCCGTATGAACTAAAGTTGGAATTGGTGAACTCAGCATCTTGACTGCTGGACATAGCTCGCACAATGTCTTCTGAATAATAACCAAAAAAACTTCCAGGTCAACACTCTGCACATATATGGTTGCACTTTATTTAGCATCAACAGCCCTGGTAGAGGTAAACACAATTACCTTCTCAACTGTGATGTTTCGGCCTTCCATTACAGAATCATTAAGATACTTGATGCAACGCTCAGCTTCTTCAACAGTGTCCATGGTGACAAAGGCAAATCCACGAGAAACACGTGTATGGGGTTCAAGAACGACATGGCAACCAACCACCTAGTCCAAAAGAGATGTCATGATGAGATACTTCTCAGATAGATTAGGCTCAACTCTGAATGAAGTCACTAACCCTTCCATGCTTAGAGAAATAATCTTTAACATCCCTTTCAGTCACCCTGGAAGAGAGCCCAGTCACATACAGAGTATTTCCGCGGTTAACAGCATCCTCCTCCCTGCAAACAGGAAAGAAATCAGAATGCAGCCATTGCAGATAAAGAAGTAGGTGGCTCATTGAGTAGAAAACAATGGTTTCGCCTCTCTTTTCTCCTACTGTCTCTCTTATTAGCCTACACCATTAAAATGTACATGACATCCAAAATATTAAACACTATTCCATTAGCAAAATCTGTTATCTACTTCTTTACCAGTGAATTTCCCTTCCAATTGCAGCTACTATTACCATATTACATTGGTGTCACCCATCGGTTGTTGCAAATCATTCTCACCAAAGCAACGAAATTCCTTGTACTCGCTATATGTAGTTTCCAAGCCAAATACATTGCATATGACTTTCAACTACCACATCAAATCTATATCAAAGACGGCATGTTCGAATACTTGAAAGAAGTATAATGAGCTACAATAACAGGTGCAGAACAATTTTTTTTACTCTTAGCCCACACCGACACATGCTATTACAACATAATGTCACTTGACTCCAGCAATACAATTACCATATACATTCAAATTTTATAGTGATAAAGGAATGACCATACACATTTAAGCAACACGCCAATAGCAAACAATTTAAACCACATGTGTAGCAAACATTTTAAAGCACATGTAGTTTTAGCAAAAAAAGGAAAGGAGTAAACTAACCTCTCATGGCTTCTAGACCTTGACCTCACCTGAGATCTAGGATCAGGCACAGGCGACCTGGACTGAGACCGAGCTGGAGATTGTGATCTTGACCTCGCTTTTGGGTGCCCCCTGCTGTATGAAGGGGACCTCGAGTACCTACAAATAAAAAATTGCCACAGGCATGCATTAATGAAACGTTAAACAACCTTTAGAGTTGCAATGAAGTGTTCTGGCAAAAGATGACAAATAGAATGAGCAGTTGAAAATCTAAATTAGCATGCAAAACCACCTTATTGATGTACATAGTTTTCAAACTTCACAGGATGTCCCATTTCTACTGATTGAACAATGTTACAGATAAACACTGACATAAGATAGGCACCACATATAAATCATAGCCATAATTAAAATTGACAGCCAACCTGATAATACTTTTAAAACCAACACAAAGTTTACAGTAAGACTTTGACAGTTGCAGCAGGAATTACAGCAATGAGCACTGATATAAAATGATGAAAAATGCAAATTTAACAAAGTGTTTCTAGACCAAATGTTTCTTTCCTTATCATTCATCATTGACGGAGATATGGCATGAATTATCTGAATGAATCGACTAAATTTAACTTTAGTGATAACTCTCAATAAAGGCAGCAACAACACCATAGAGGATACTTTTTCCACAAAACACAGAGCTGCCTTCCAGCATTGATTTACAGAAAACATTAACAAACCATTTGATGCTGCTTCAGTTTCTCTAAGCAATGAGTGACTACAATACCTAGAAGGCAGACTTTTCAAGGAAAAGGGTTGTCCTCATCAATCAACTGAGTAATGGACCAAGATTCAAAGACTATTCCTCATACGAAAATGAAACATAAGAATGACATCATTGCCTAAAAACCAATGGATTGACCAGATGATGGCCAGACAAATCCGGACCCTATTCCTCAAAACAAATGTAGCAAGATAAGGCATCAGAACTAATAGACTAGTTGTGTGCAATGACAAACTAAAACCTTCACGAGCTAGCAAATTCAAGCCTGACATGAATAGCACTTGTTTGAGGGCAATTCAGAAAACTAGGTAGAACTATATAACATAACAAAAGGAATGAAAGGAAAAGATTAGCACTTAAGTATGTTCATGGAATATATCTCCAAAACTAATCTGACCTCATAAATACAATAAAACATGTCTAATAAGACTTAAGAACACACAGAATCTGACACTAATTGGTTAGCTATAGTGTATTAACAATTTGGTAAAAGGTATTAGACCATGGACACTTGGAATAGAAAGAAGGTTGTGCCAGAATCACAACAAACACCATTGTTTCTGGTTAAAGGTGTACAGGCAACACCAAACATGCACATGACCGTTTCAAACACAAACCTAACCTGATTCCAAGACACAAATTACAAACATGCGCACTCTAGATAGCAAGCAAGCTGTGCCAGATTCAAACACAGTATTCATGACAAACATCACTGTTTCTGGTCATCAAAGGCTTATTAGGAGGCTACACCAAAACCTTTAGGAGAAAGGGAGTTAAGTAGGTGCATCCATATTTGATAACCCAGGAGCTCATACTAGAGACCTTATTAAGATGCCCGAGAAGTCTAAACACATAGCTACTGCATACCATTGCCCTCATATTAAGCACAAAGAAGCATGGTACAGAGAGCCTCACGACTCATCATTTAACTCAAAACATGACCAATAAAACAGCAGAAATCACAATCACACATTCCCCCTCGCATATCCTTTCATATTATCTGGATCCTCAATTTTCCCATACTACCCGAAATGAAATCAAGCAGCATCCACAGAACTAAGCTAAAATCCCATAAGTCAACACCACCCGGGCCGGATCAGGGGCGGCCAACGACCGAGGACTGCGACGCTAATATACGAATAGAGAGGCCGGTGTAGTTACCTCCTGCGCGGGGAATCGGCCTGCGAAGACAGAGAGGCAGCATCACCCAATAAAGCAAAGCATCAGTGCGGAGATCAACGGAATCACCGTACGAGAATAAAAAAATAAATCGCCAACACGAATGGAACAGCGACGGCGAGAAAAAGGAGGAAGCGGGGATCACCATGTCGCGAAGCGGGGACGGGAGGCTGCGGACGGTGGAGTGGAGCTCCCCGCGGTCGCGCGCGCGGAGCTAGGGTTTGGCTGCGCTGCGCGTTCGCTTGTCCCCCCTCCCTCCTCGGCTCTCCCCTTTCCTGTTGTGGCGTGCACAGGACTCACTCTGCGCTCCGAATTGTTCCGCGTTGTGTATTTGTCGGAACAACTGCTGGTGGGCTTCGAGGTCAACCCTTTCCAGCCCGGCCCGGCCCGGCCCATTTAGAACAGAAGCGGGCCTCCAAGAAAGGAAAGGAAACTGTTCGGTACGCGGGACGGTTCGGATCTGTCGGCTCCCGTTCCTTCCCCAGTGGGAAAGTGGAGAGGTTGTTGCTGTGGCAGAGGCGGCGAGCCAAGGAAGGAAAGGGAACCCTCGTGACCGGCGGCGGCGGCCGAGGGGATATGCCGCCGCAGAGGACGAGGATGGAGGAGCTGTGGGAGCGCGAGATCGGCGGCATCCCACCCAAGCGCTTCGCCAACTCCGTCATGGCCTCCAAGGTTTCCCTTCCCTGTCTCCGTCGTCTCTCATCTCGATCGTGCTCCGATGAGGATCTCGTGTTCCGTCGATGAATTCCAAGAAAAATTAGGGCGTAGGACTGAGGAATTAGCGCGTTCGATTCGGTTTCGAGCTTCGCCTACGCGCTTGGGGAATTTGGATGAGAGGATTAGGGGGGCAGCTTGCATAACCGGTTTGCCTGTGGTGTGCGCAGGAGTATGTGCAGTCTCTCAACGTCCAGAAGCGGCTGCGGAAGCACAGGGGCTGCGTCAACACGATAAGCTTCAGCGACGACGGGAGGCTGCTCCTCTCGGGGTCTGACGACCGGACCCTCGTGCTCTGGGACTGGCAGGAGGCGGCGCCGGCCCTGTCATTCCACACCGGGCACATCAACAACGTCTTCCACGCGCTGTTCATGCCCGGCTCAGGTGACCGGAGCATCGTCTCATGCGCTGCTGATGGGCAGGTATGCGTGTGCTGGTGTTGTCCTTGCAATGCAGCAACAAATTTCGATGATCATGTGCTCTTTTTGGTCACTTATTAACCATTTGCGCTGTGTTTGTCATTTTTTTTTTTATTCGGAACAGGTGATCCACTCGCAGATACAGGAAGGCGGTCGAGTGATTACCGACAAACTCGTTGAGTTGCGGGGCTCGGTACACAGGTTGGCTGTTGAGCCAGCAAGTCCTCACACCTTCTACTGCTGCTGTCAAGATAGCTCCGTGTGGCTTGTATGTTGTCGAGTTCCTTTGCTTCTTTATATCCCGGCTCAAATTCTTCTGCTGCTGCTGACTCTGTTCTCTCCTCAGTTTGATCTCAGAGAGGAAAGGCATGCCATGCAACTATTTAAATGCAGGGCTGCGGACTATTTCCCTGCTGAAAACATTGCGCTCTATGCTATCGCCTTAGACCCAAGGAAACCCTGTTGTTTAGCAGTTGCTGGATCAGATCAGTATGCAAGGATATATGATACCCGCAAGATTTTTGTGGATGGGAATTCTAATACCAGTCGCCCAAGCCCAACTGAGTACTTCTGCCCTCCACATTTGATTGGTCGAGTTGAAGAAGAAATAACTGGTTTGGCCTACTCACAGACCAGCGAGCTATCAGTGTCCTATAATCATGACAATATCTACCTTTTCTCAAGAGAGCATGGCTTACACTTCAACAATGTTGAGGTCAATAGACAACTCCTGAAGGATGCCATTGAACCTTCCTTCTCCTTTGGTGATAAGTTGCCTGTACCCAAGTCATTCATGGGACACAAGAACGTAGAAACTATGAAGGGGGTCAGCTTCCTTGGGCCCAACTGTGATTTTGTTACCTCTGGGTCAGACTGTGGCAATATATTTATTTGGAGCAAGAAGGATGCAGAAGTGATCAGAGCGATGTGTGGAGATAAGCGGATTGTAAACTGTGTCGAGCAGCATCCTTGTGGGGTTGTTCTAGCAAGTAGTGGCATTGATAATGATATCAAAATTTGGGAACCTGGTGAAGGTGAAAACCTCTCCATCACTCGTGCTCAAGAGGTATGTGCATGTTGTACTTGAGTCTCTTATCCTTCTCCTTCTTTGTTGGTTATTATGTTCTTTTTGTGCACAACTTGTCATAAATCGCCTAATGTATTGGACAGGCATGAAAAAAATCTTCACATAGCAACATTTGCATAATGAATTAGCTTGATTGGTATTTGTATTGTGAATCTGAAGTATCCATTGTAAGCTGTATAAAGGAAAAGGACCACAGAGGATCAGTTTCACATAAGAAAGTAACTTGAGAGGAATGACGGTTTCTTGTTGAAGTCGCTATTGAACTACCAGAATCAAACATTATGAAAATCCGTAGTAGATTCATACACCAAAGTTTATATTATATACAATGTAAAACTAAAAGATAGGGATAAAACTATAGTTTAAGCTTTTAAAATGGTTTAATGAAAGATAAAAAGGATTCGGAAGCTAATCCCTTTGTCCATGCAAAGTTAGCTTTTTATTTTGGCATTATAACAGTTGTATGATCCTTCAAACCATATTTGTGTTCTTATTATCTGACACTGTTGGAGATATCGGTTTCTGCTGGCCCTGCTTTTGAGTTTTAACGGAGTTGCAAAAAAATGCTGTGGCTATATGAGTGATTTTAGAATCCTGATGTGGAATTTATATTTTGAAGGATGATGAAGATATTTGGATCTCCAGTGATTCTGATTCTGATTCTGATGATAGCTTTATTATAAATGACGGCTTTGAGTATGTTATGGCCTTGGATCCTACACGTTTATATGAAAATGGTGATCATGAATCTGAGGATGAAGATACATCGTCAGAGGAACATGATGACGTAGATAACAGCGCCGAAGAAGACAACGATGGTGACAACAGTGCCGAAGAAGAAGATTTTGATGGTGGAAACAGTGCTGGAGATGAGGGCGATGATTGATGATGATATGATAGGTGAAGGAGATTGCATTCAGCTATTAGATCAAGAACAACTGATTCTGTTGTTGTTGTAGTTGTAGTTGTAGCTCTGTAGGTTATCTTGGGAGGAGCAAGGCTTACAAAAAGTTTAGTTAGGATTATCAAGAGTTTACGTACGAAGCCTCCTAGGCTACTGTTTGGTGTTCCTCTTCTTTGTGTGCTATTCCAACTGTATATATCTTTTGTCAGGATTGAGATAGTCTAGCATAGCGATGTAAATGTATTGTGAAAGCAATTATTCAATGAGATACTGACACCAGAGCAGCTTTGGATCATGATGTTGAATAACATCAAGTATTGAGCCACTCATATGTTAGTAGAAAGTTCATGAAAAACTGTTTGCATTTCATGGGGCTTGTCGCAGTATGGGCACACGCACAGGAATCAGCTCAACGTGTAAACTGCAAGTCCTTTCTACTAGTCTGGAGAATCTTATGGAAAACCAATCAATTCATGTAATGTTTTATTTGTTCAGAGCAGCTTTTTGTTATCTAGTATTGTTCTGTTCAATAATACATAGTCCCCTCTGATTGAGAGTACAAAGCCTTCTCAACTTTGAACTTCGAGGCAATTCGTCCTCTCATTTTCTTCCTTTCCTGCTCTTCCAAATATAAGTGCTATCATTCTCACAAATAAATTAACCTATCTTTCCATTATAGTAGTATATACTCCTAATGTCCCGAAGTGCAACTGCATCCTATATGGGCATCCAATAGGTCTATAGATGGGAGGATAGAAAGAAGTGAAAAAAAACAAAGCCTTATAAGAAGGGGCCACAATAATATGATGTTGCATGTAAGAGCTAGCAAATGATTCTCAAGGTTGGAATGCCCTAAGCCAACCTACATATGTACTTTCGCTAACTGCTCCCAACTTAGTTCTAACTTTTACCCTTCTACTATATGCACCCCACCTATGTCACCTCCTTTTGCGGCTCTATGTACTCTATTCTTCGTATAACTTTTTTCTTATTATCGGCTCTCCCTTCCATTCATCCTTTACTGCTCACCCGACAATGCCCTCACCATATAGCACCACTACTAGGCTAGTTGCTACCCACAACCATTCTTCTAAGCCTTACTATCTCCTCCCCCACTATAGTGCTAACCCAATCCTAGCTCAGGGCATGAGCTTGAACTAATCCAATAGAGGGAGTAAAGGAGAAGAAGGAAGAGGATTGAGCTGTCTTAGTTTCTATCTACAACTAAGATTAGGGAATTTTAGGGCTACTCCACCAACGATAATGAATATTAGAGGTAACCGAAAAGGTTCTCACCGAACTTTGGTATTCTTTTATCAAAATAACCATTATCGATCTAGCTAATCTACCACATAGTTAAAAAGACTAAATGATCCTCTATTGACATTTGTCTTCCCTAAATCTAATTCCTAGCTCCAGCACGGATCTTGTCAAAGACAAAACTAGAAGTTTGTCTACTAACGACAATAAAGAGTAGAGTTCGAGATGTAGTTACGCAAGAGAAAATGAGATTGTAGTGGTTGATAAGTTAAGTCGGTTATAGGTGATTATAGATATTTGCGACTGACTGGAGATTAACTGAATCTGAATAATAAAATCTCCACGAAACAAAGTTTCTAAAACGAACCATGAAAATTTCGTGAAAACCGACCAACTGAGCAGGTGTGTATGTGGGGCCAGCAACCTCCGTTAATCCTCACCCGCTCCTTAGAAAAAACAATTCATCCAGGCCTTGTTTTGTTTTCTAAATTTGTCATCGAATTTATTATATATAATTTCTATTCCCCGTCATATTAAAATGTCAATACATACGTAAAGTATTAAATATAGATAAAATTAAAAATTAATTACACAGTTTTATTATATTTTACGTTAAATATTTTAAATCTAATTAGTTAAAATTTAGATAATTTTTATTAAATACAGATGAATTGCTGCGCTGATTTGACAGTGTACTTGCAAAACGCCCGCTCGGCGGTGATCTAAACAAGGCCTTTCTCTGCCTTCTCCTTCCATCCAGGAAAAAAAATCTCACGCCACAGCTGCACGCACCTCGCCGTCGCCCTCTCGCCGTCGCCGCCCATGGACTCCGTCGCGGCCGCCGCGATCGCCACCACCTCCCGCTCTCTCCCGCTCCCCTTCTCCTCCACCCCGCTCCACCGCCGGCGCCGTGCCGCTTTCCTCCCCGTCGCCGCCTCCAAGCGTACGTGTCCATCCTCCCCTCCACTCCCCGCGCTCTCGTCTGGTTTCGACCTCTCTGGTGGCGTTATTATCCTCACGCATCAAGAACCATCTGCAGGGCACGACGACGACGAGGAGGCCGCCAAAGGCAAAGGGACCGGCTCGGAACACCGGCGCGAGCCCACCAGCCTCGCGCCATACGGCCTCTCCATCTCGCCGCTCTCCAAGGTGCGGACGCGGCTGCGGTTAACCCGCCGTAGCCACCCTTGGCGCCATCCGACAGCACTCCGGCTTGATTCGTTCCGTTTCGTGCCGTCTCGTCCTGCATTTCAATCGAATTAGCCGCGTTTAGGCTTGCCTCGTGCTCGCAGATTTGCGCGATTTCATTCAATTTTGTGCTTCGATTCGCTCCGATGCGGCCAGCAAATGGTCAGATCGAGCTGATTGATCGATGCTTTGATGTTGGCTGACCTGACTCTTGTGTCACACCATCGGCAGGACGCGGCGATGGGACTGGTGGTGAGCGCCGCCACGGGGAGCGGCTGGACGACGGGATCGGGGATGGAGGGCCCGCCGACGGCGAGCGAAGCCGGTGGGGCGGGCAGGCCGCAGGTGTCGACGCTGCCTTGGTCCCTCTTCACGAAATCACCGCGGCGGCGCATGCGGGTGGCCTTCACCTGCAACGTATGCGGGCAGCGCACGACCAGGGCCATCAATCCTCATGCCTACACCGATGGAACTGTCTTTGTTCAGGTATGAACTATGTGATTAGTGTAACCAATGTCTCAATAAGCTGATCCTTGATCCTTGATCCTTGTCCCGCCTTAGTTATGTCTATGAATGTGCCGCTGCTTCCGTGTTCATTTTGTACGGCACAGCATCGTTAATTTGCTATTAGTTTATACGGTTTAGGTAGACTCCTGAATTTTGGAAAGAAATGACCAATTCAGTGAATTATTAGTATAGTATCGACATGGGTTATATGTTCTCCCTCAAAATCAGACAGCAGTACAGTTCAAGTATTAAGAGCTTGGCTTGATAGTTGGTGCTTAATATCATGACAAAAGAGAAGTCATGTTGCTATAATCTGATGCATTCTTCTGAATTTTGAAAGACATTACTAACACCGTCAATAATTAGTACAATGTTACCATGGGTTATATGTTCTTCCACAAAATTTGGCATCTGTACAGTTCAAAGTTTTTACAGTTCAAAGTTTATGAACCTGGTTATCCTAGAGAAGAGAATCTTTTGATAGCTCATACTGATATCATGAGAAGGGAGATATCATGTTGCAATAATGGATGTAATTCTTCTGAATATTGAAAAAAAATGACTAGCACCGTCAATAACTAGTACAGCTTTACCATGGGTTATATGTCCTTCCACAAATTCACACTTATACCATTCAAATTTGAAGAACTTGATTATCCTAGAGATATGAATCACTTCATTTTTTGTGTGTTATATAGATACTGGACTATAACACTAGACATATAGTGTTCTTTTTTTAGTTTCAGACATGTCAATTGCTTAAATAATTTTACTCCATCCAATATGAACCCAAGATAACTATTAGCTATGCAGTTTCTGTATTACTATGTTGCTTCTTGTGATGTATAAAGCTCAAACTTTCCTGGATTGTGAATTACCATAGTTCTCTATTAGGTTTATGGTCAGCTCTAGCCTTGCTCTTTTTTCTATACATTGAACTCCAAGTCTCCAAATCTAAATTTTTCACATGTAAGCTACAAACTGGATACCTACAAATTGTTCTTTTCTGCATTCAGATGTTCTCATTTTCCTTCCCTGGTACTGTATTTTCTGTCTGGCTGTTTGCTTTCATATTTATCCACATTTGCTGAATTTTGGTCTATTGTTGCAGTGCTGCGGTTGCAATGTGTTCCATAAGTTGGTTGACAACCTGAACCTGTTTCATGAGATGAAGTGCTACGTTGGTCCAGATTTCCGCTACGAAGGGGATGCTCCATTCAACTACCTTGACAGAAATGAGGATGGCGACACTATCTTTCCTCTCTAAAAGTCCAAAGCCTCCCTTATGTTTGAGTACAAAATGATCAATGCTGTTCTAATTTGCTCGTATAGCTGTACTTAATAAGCAGATGTACCTTCATGAACTCATAAGACTATTCAGATGTATATAATGATATTGTACTTAGTGCACACAGGTAGTGGATAATAATGGATAGACGAGGAAGTTTATCCATTCGGCTTTGTGCTAGTCTATAGTTTGTGAATGTGAACATGATATATGAATATATCTCGAGTGGTTTCTGCCTTTCTGGAGTAGATTTGTAATCCTGGTGACTGAGTGGGGCTTTTCTATTGTTTGTGTTGAATTGGAATAACAATCTAGCAGTCGTGTGTACAGAATGGTAAATTCTGGTATTGAGGCCCTTTTCGTTTCGCCGAATAGGTAGGCTGAAAAGTACTATTTGTTGATTTGTTCGTGTTGTGGTTCAAACTCAACTGAAATAGACCAATTAAAATGTTATTATTGCTCACAATCCAGTAAAAGGAAGACTGTGTCTGGTGACCACGAAAAGAATGCACGACGTTGTTAAGCAACATATCCAACAATGCCCCTCTTTCTGGTAAATGCACCATATATTTTCAGTTGATACATATGAGTTTCAAGTTGGAGTTTAGCATGTTGGTCTCATTTTGAAACAAATGAAAAAAATAGAGGTATTTCATAGAATTTATATTTCCAAGGGAAAAAACCACGAGAGCCTTTGAAAACAAAGATTGGACCACTATATGTTTTATAGGAAATTTTAAAGAAATTATAACATATGACCGAACCTCATAGAAAAAAATCGTTTGTGCTTTATCTCTTATTCAAGTCATGTACTTATTTATTTTTTATTTTTTTGCTTAGCTCCACTCAAAAATCCAAATGAACATTCCCACATTCTTTTATATCTCCATTTTGGTTGGAGGTTGTTGTTTGGCATGCAGGTACTCTCCCTCACTTGGCATCTTTAACCTCGGCACATAGGAAATTTTCTTAATAAGGGTAGGTATATTGCTACACATAAGCAATCTCATACGTCATCTCATGTATTGTCAGTTTGTCACGTAGGATTTTTAATGATGTGGAGGAAAGAGAGAGGTGAGAGAGAATGAGGTCGCCGCTTTATAAAACGATCACCTCATAAGCTAAAATTTAGGACTGTGAGGCAATTATTTTACCATTGTATGAGTTGTTGTCGTCATGCGCCTCAACAATCCTATTTTTACTCTCTCCATCAATTAAAGAATTACGAGTTGCTATGAGACAACTTAAAAATACAACCATTGTACATATAGTCTATTAAGTCATCTTAAATTACATGGCACTCTATGAGACTAGTTATGAGAAAATACCAATGTACCTGTCCTAAGTTGTCATCTAAAGAATTGCTGATACACACAGAGACGATGGGATGATCAGTTTATTAATTTTTAGGATGGATGGACATTTTGTGTGACTTTGTATCCTCGGCTCTATGAAACTGCCTGCCTACAGTAAAATGAACTTCACCGACAGGTTAGGATGTAAATTTTGTGGTCCCTGATTCTTTCATGTTTGTACAAAGTAGAACACCCTTTCATGTTTTGTACAAAGTAGAACACTGTTTTTTTATTTTTTATCGCTCGCTTAATATGACATGATCATGTAATCCTGTAGAATATGTTGCAAAAAGAACTCCCTGTAGCCCTCAACTTTGAGGAAATCCCTACTATAAAGAGAACTTCACTAGCTGGCTAGGCTGGAAAATTTTGTGGTCCAAGAGTCTTTGGTGGTTGGGCAAAATAGACATTGATTTTTCATTTTCCGTTTAATCAGAAAAGATATTGTAATTTCTATCCCTCAGATCGAATATAATGTAGTTTTGTTTTTTCTAGATCTATATGCAAAATCATACTACTTTACACACATATAAAAGAACCGTGGAATGGAACAGATCAAACGCTTGTCTGCGATGATGAAACCATACGAGTAGTCACCATGGGTGGTCCGTTTATAGAGGGGTGACAAGGAGAAGAAAAGACACTCAAATATAAGATGGATATAGAAATGAAGCGACAAAAACACAAGATTAAGTGGGACTGCTAAAACATGGGGAATATTCCACACATCTTGTTTCGTGTTCATCCGCTTTTGGTATTGTTTCACATAGCTTGTCTCATGTTTGTCCGCTTTTGATGTAAACATTGATCCTCACTAGAATGTTGCATACACCCTGATCACTCCATCTGTCTGGTAGTGGCAATCTCTTCCTAGCCGTGCATCATGATATGGTTTCCAATGGACTAGCAACCTACATCACACAATGCAAGAAAAGATTTTAAAACTACTAAAATCATAAAAGAAAATACATATAAAAATATAAAGAATGATTGACTTATGGTTGCCTCTTATGCATCTGATAGTCTCTTAATAATTGCTTCAAGATATGAGGGAGAGCATTCTGAATGCCTCAGATAAGTATTGCACTTTAAGGTATATGTCACCGGTTGTGACGTGTGAAATTCCTCATGAATGAAAAAACTTCACCATTTGTTGGCTCAAATGATTGACAAACACCATCTTCAGGTTGAGTTTTATACCAATATACTTTATAGAATGCATTCAGCTATATTGGATGGAATTGAACTCCTTCAATCTTTGCACCAGGAGGGCTTTTGACCTAAGAAATCCTTTATTACAGATATTGAAATATAGAACTTCTTGCATGATTGACGAACACTATTCAATTGGTTATACCGAATCATAGATGGCCTTAGACTAGGATGTCCTGATATGTATTCAATGAACCATTCCTCAGTCACATCATCCTCACTAACATTTTTTAGATCATCTTCCAAGATATGAAATACAATGTCATCTTTCCCTTTTCCAAAAGAAAGACATGAAAAGAACTCTAATTTGATATATGCAGTTGCTTGTTTGCTGCTACTGCTGCACTACACTTGAGTGAGGACGAGGGAGGCTGAATTTGGGCTACAACTTGCTAGTGTCTTTTTCTCTTATTTAGATCTAAAAAGAGAGCAAAAAACCATCCCTAATAGTTTTATTAAAACTTAAGGGAAAGACCTTGACTTGTTAGACTTGCATCCTAAGACTTGGCGGTCTTGAAACTTAACTCACTAAAACAAGGCTAACAACAACAAGGAAGAAATACGAGGAAGATCACCAAGGTGAGAGAGTCCCTTGCCCTGATACCCTTGGACATTATATATATAAACAACAAATAGTTACAAGTGGCCCCAAGTTGGGGATGAGTTTTACATGCCACTACATTAACTTGAGTTGGGTCCCTCGAGCTCAGTGATGGAGTTAATTCATCATGAGCATTGATGTTGAAGGTGTCAACAAAGACTATGGAGTCATCGTAGTTGGTAAAGATGATAACGAAGGCCATCTTGCTAAAGTGTTGGTGGATGGGAGTTGTAAAGTCTGTCGAAGATGTTGGCGAAGCCCCTCGTACCGAAATGTTGGTGGAGGCATGTCCTTGTGGTTTTATAGAAGTTGTTTGCGAAGACACTCTAGCAAAAGTGGTGGAGGCAATGTTGGTGTAGATGACGAAGGTGTCAACAAAGCACCCTAGTGTTGATGTGTCGATGTTGACGGTAGATAAGTGTCAATTTTAACCGTCAACTAAACATAAAAAGGACCTAAACATAAATACCATCCAAATATAGGGGTTATACTAACGAAATTTTATGAGTTTTGGTGAATGTCTATTTCTGCAGGGTGTCAGTTAAAAAGAACCAAGAAAGGCCACATGGCAGGTTTACATAGAGATAAAGGGCGAATATGTACTTTTCTGTGATCAGGAAGGTTCGAGAAGGCACTGGACCAAATGGGAGCCCGAACCGGCTCGGTGGCCGGGCGGCCGCCCACACCCTTGGGCGGGCGCTCGCTGACCTGGACCAATCAAGTCCAGGCTCACGGATCCTGCCTCCACCGCCTTTAAGGATGAATAATAATCGTCCATTTAGGTCGGTTTGATCCGAGGGTTGTGGTGCATCCTAGGGGGCTATATAAGCAAGGCCCCTGACCCTGGGTTGAAATCCTAATTCATTATTCATAATTCATTTGATTGAGAGGTGTCCCTTGAAAGGATAACCTCTCTCTCTACCCTAGAGGATTAGGTCTAGACACTTCAATGTAGTCGACTGGTTGTTAGGGAGAGAGGGTCGAGATGGGCTCTTGCTCGAGGCTCCGGATCTAGTCTTGGAGGCTTGGTAAAGCCTTGTATCTTCAACATTTTGTAAGACTCATACTTATTCTCTTATTTCCACGGCTATGCTTACTTCGAATCTATCTTGCTAGTTGAGTTTATCATTGCTTGTGTGCTAGTTCATAGAGCGCTTAGTTTATGCTTTACCAGTTGGGCTAAGTAGCCGAGCCTCGTGTAAGCGTGGTGCTTATACGATGATCTGCCTGTGAGTGCACCCTGTTTCCTATTGTATGGTAGTTACGGGAGGTGACAGCCCCGTCCATATCGCATCGAGCAGGTTCTTAAATTGTAGGACCGTAGTCACATCAGTAGAGGTATCTTTTATGGTACTCTCTCCTGTCTAGTGGCGTCCCGAAGTGCACAAGAGTATGATAAGTCTTAGCATAGTAGGGTATATCTTTACCATGTGATAAGAATATCATAGGAATCTACCTCCCAAGTTAACTAGTTGCATATCTTTAGTGACCTATCCCCTGTGTGTTATATTGAATAAATCCTATCATATATATCATTTACCATTTGCCCCTGCTATAGTCTAGTTGGTTTACTAAGTTAGTAGATACATGATGGTGAATTATCAGATTCTTTAACCCATGCTTCCTTGTGGTAAAATATAAATAACGATACCTGGATACTCCCGGTAAAATGCTACGATGGTATTTTCTGTGCGCTTGCAGAACCCTTCATATTTTAGTTGCACTTATTTTATACCAACAGTCGACGACAGATGTGTTATTTTGGTTTGTCAAAGGTGTTGGAGAAGGTCATCCTATAGAGGTGAAGGCGATGATGGTATAGACGCCAAAGGTGTCGGCAAAACCCCTCCTAAATTTTTCTCAAAGGCGGTGTTGGCACGGTGTAGATGCTGAAGGTACCGATGAAGCCCCTCATGCCAAAGTTTTGGCGGAGGCGATGTTGGCAATGTCGCTGCCCAAGATGTCTTGGATGTTCTTTTTGCCGAAGGGCGGAGATGGAGAAGTAATATGAAAATACACTTAAGTTGATAAGGTGTATTTTCTAGAGACTTAGGTTCAACGTTGTAGATTTGTTGAATGCTCAACTAGCTGGCAAGTTTTTCGACACTAAAAAGTAAACAGGCTTTCTACTTGCCGCAAAAGATTGGGCAGTCATTTCATATGACATGCAGAGTAGTGCGAAGGTTTTAGCTTCACATCTGGTTGTGTCCATGATGAAAAGAAATTATTGGCAGGAACGGTATATGCACGATAAAAAGAGGCAAATGTTCCATATTATGTTAACTTTTGTGTAAAGACGCTGAGAGACCAAAGAACTGGGTAGCTCACTCACCCTTAGTAACAGAACTAGGTAGCTCACTAGTCATCATCGTGTCACCAGTCCAATGTTTCAATGTATCATACTAATATATGCACTAGTTAGTACACATGTTGAGATATAGCATAAATTATCTTCCGATGAAGAGGTGAGCCAAGAGAATAGGCTAGAAGCAAAGTTGTAAGTGTTTCACTTGTGACAAATGTATTTTTTAATGGAGACTAAATGTTCTAATCTTGAAAAAGTGTTCTCCAACATATGGAGGTGCAATGACAAATGTATTTTGAAGCTGACTTTGATATGCTTTCATAGGTATAACATGCAAAAGAATTTAGACAATTTTAATGGATTTGAAGTGTGTGAAACTACTTCTAGCTTGTGTTTTATAAAATTATGATCTTTCAGGTTTTATCAACTTCATCTTCACGTGCCCCTAAAAAAATGTCACGCGAGCCAAAGTTCAAAAAAGAAAAAAAATACACCTCCACATGGAGTACTCCATCCGTCTTAAAATAAATGTCATTCTCGAAGTCAATATTTTTAAATTATCAAAAATTATATATTAAAATATATAAATATTTATGCTAAATAATTAATATCATTAAAAAGATTTTTAAATCTATTTTTTTTATAAACCTAGCAAAGTTGACACTTTCTCATAGCGTACGGAGTGAGTAGTTTGTTTGCACTTTCAGTCACAGTGGCGACCCTCCAATGTCCAATGAACCCCCTGGCGTAGTCCTGACGTCCCCCAAGCCCTCGCCTCGCACGGGAGCACGACGGCGGCGGGGGAATGGAGAGGCGAAGCAGAGGTAGGCACTGAACGGACCCGATCCAGCCAATTGGCGCTGCGCTGGCTGTCCATGTTTGGATCTGACGGCTCAGCTCGGTTCCGTCTCATCACAGGCGGCGGCGGCGTCACGGAGGCGGCGTCGAAGGCGGAAGCGGCGGCGATGCGGGTGGTGTCGCGCAGGGGCGCCACGCGGCTGGTGCTCGTGGCGGCCATCGCCTGGGCCATGCTTGGCCTCGTCGCACTCGCCTTCCACCTCCGGCCCTGCAGCTCCTCCGTCGCGTTCCTCTCAGGTCAGCCAGCTAGCCGCAGGTCCCCGCGGCTTCCCTCGCTGCTGTCTGTAGACCTACGACAATGTCCTTGCCGGTTCTGCTGGCAGTGTACGCTAGCACTATGGTTGCCCAGCTTCATCTTTGCAATGTGCAAATGCCCTGGGCTTGATGATGCATCGGTACAGCAGTAGCAGAGGCTTGCTTGCTTACATTGCTTCGGGAGTCAGTCAACTCAAGTAGTAACAGGACGCCCTGGTTATCGTATCCACATTCTTCACTGATAAGGAATGGAAACAGTATCTCATAACTACTAATTCTGTTGGTTGTCTCACGTCTCCTTTCACATTCAGTGTGCAATCGCCCGTTAAGATGTCTTGTTTGTCAGTTATAGCTAATGTTTCATCACTTCTTACTTGCCCATGGACGTGATAATTATATGTTCTTCTAATACTATAATCTCTATTATGAATCTGTGATGCTGTTTCAGTGCTGGCAGTCTACTGTCAGTATGTCCAGTGTGCAATCTACTGATAATTATATGTTCTTCTAATACCCGGGGCTTCCCTCGCCGCTGTCCATAGACCCACTGCAATTTCCTTCCCTGTTCTGCCAGCAGTCTACTGTCAGTATGGCTGCCCAGCTTCTTCCTTTGCAATGCCCAGTTGCCTTGAGGTTGATGATACATCACTAGAGCAGTAGCAGACTCTTGCCTGCTTGCATTGCTTTGGGAGTCAGTTAAGTAGTAACACTGGGGGAACACTGTAACAGGACGACCCGGTTCTGCTATCCACATTTTTCACCAATAATAAGGAATGGAAACAGTATCTTATAACTAATTCTGTTGGTTATTTTACGTCTCCTTTCACATTCAGTGTGCAATCGTGCATTATGCTTGTGAGCTATAGCTAATGTTCATCACTTGTTACTTGCTCATGGATGTGATAATTATATGTTCTTCTAATACTTAATCCCCATTATGAATTTATGATGCTGTTTCAGTGCTACATCTTCCGAACATAGATATTTTCTTCAGATAGATATTTTCTTCAGACTATTTACTCTGAAGTTAAATACCTTCTGGTCTTCCATAGACTGCTTATCATAACAGTGGCACTTATCAATTATCATTACATGCTTTGGTGTGCCTTTCATCTCTGCAGTCCTTTGCAAAAAAGACAGTAAAGTTCTCTCTCTGTTGGACTCGATGGGGCTCTCATCGAAACCACTCCACCGTAAGACTTGTGCCTTAAAAATTCTGTTAGGTCCAAAATTGTAGCTGCTTTGTAGCTTCACATTTGTTACCGCAATCTGCAGGCTGCTCGATACCTGTTGCAGATGATCCAAATGCTGTTTCCATCCCAAAGAGGACTCCCAACACAATCGTGAAGAAGCTATCATATCTAACTGTTGACAAACAGGATAAAGATCCTTCACCACTGTTTGGAGGACATCAAAACTGGAAACAGAGGGAGGAAAGCTTTAAACTGAATTCTACCATGAAGGTAATTACTTGGCCTTCAGTTTGTGTATGCATTGTACAAACTAGCTTGTACACTCTATAGCTTTTTGTTTAAGTGGCATTAAGAGGCTAAATGTATAATGGTGGAAAATCAGCTACATTTCTCATTTTACTTTATAGATTAGGGCATTTGGCACTGAAGCATTTGCAGATATTGTTGAATGCTAAATGAATGGGTCTGGTATAGAACCGCATATAAGGAAAATGAAGGAATCACCCCTTTTGGGTACCTACATACCCTCACTGAGGGTGTCTGGCCCCTGGGCACAAATGGAGAATACTACATATTGCATTCATGTGTTTGATCTCTTCACCTTGCATGTGTTGTTTTCCATTCGTGGTGTCTTGCAAACTACACCAATGGTGTGCACATGGTGTGTCAAATGTCTTGGAAACATCATTGAGATTAAAATTATCTGAAACTTATTTAAATCTCATGGAAATTCGACTACATAAAATTTATTAATCTATGCATGAGCCAATCATCAACTTTATATTCTCCAACATCTATACTCTATAGATGATGTAGATCAGTCACTAGAATCTAAAACTGGAGTAGGAATATTGGTGGCAAGTTAGTGTAATTTTCAAAGCGCTTGCCTGGTTTGGGCATACAATAAAAAATATGACCTGCATTCATCATTGTTTCAATAGAATAGTCATTTTCCCTCTAAATGGTACCTTATTATGACCTTTCCATTTTCCTCATTTTCTGAATCTTAAGTTATACGTGTTTGGTTTGTGGTATATGCTCAGGTTCACTGTGGATTTATGAAAAATAGTGGTGCAGATATGGATATCGTTGATGTCAAGTACATTAAGAAATGCAAATTTGTGGTTGCCTCTGGTATTTTTGATGGTTATGACATTCCTCATCAGCCATCCAATATTAGTCGTCGGTCTCAGAAGCTGTTCTGCTTCCTGATGGTGGTGGATGAAGTATCTCTTGATTTTATTCAAAAGAACACCACTGTCAAGATTGATAGTGCTGGAGGAAAATGGGTTGGTATATGGCGACTAATAACTGTACATCGCCTCCCATTTGACGAACCTAGAAGGAATGGAAAAATACCAAAGATTTTAACACACATGCTATTTCCTCAAGCTTGGTATAGCATTTGGATTGATGGGAAAATGGAGCTCATAGTTGATCCACTGCTTATTCTCGAGAGGTTGGCTTCCTATCTGGAACCTCAGATATATCATATCACTTTATCAATGATCTGAAACAAAAATTCTTTGCAGATATCTCTGGCGTGGAAAATACACATTTGCAGTAGCTGTCCATAAACATCATAGGAGCATCTATGAAGAGGGTGATGCAATCAAACGACGGAAGCGATATGCTCGTCCTTTGGTTGATCTTCAGATGAAGATGTACTATTATGAGGGGATGGAGCCTTGGAGCCCAAAGAAAAAGATGCCCAGTGGTGAGTGCAATCACATATGCCCACAACATTCTACACAACTGCTGTTTGCTGCTTAACATTAGTATAGTACTTTCTGAAAAACCGGTTCATTGTTCCAACAATCCACATTGCTTATAAGGCCAATTATAACCTGTAGATGTGCCCGAGGGAGCAGTGCTGATCCGGGAACACACAACAATGACCGATCTGTTCAGCTGCCTCTGGTTCAATGAGGTCAACCTTTTCACGCCACGTGATCAGATCAGCTTTGGCTACGTGGTGTATAGGCTAGGAGACGCTCTTAAATTCTTCATGTTCCCCAACTGTGAATACAATTCACTGTTCATCCTGCACAGACACACAAGAGAACACTCATCTAAAGTCGAATGGGCCAAAACAATCGATGAGATTGTGGAGAAGGGGCTGAAGGAGAGTAGAGGTGGATTAGGGCTGTGGATTCCGTATCCTGCAGATCTCAGCTCTGTGGAACTACCTGCTGTAAAAAGAACTTCACCGGCTGGCTAGGATGTACATTTTGTGGTCTTCTGATTTTTTCATGGTTGTACAAAGTAGGGCTCTATTTTTTTTTCTTCTCTGGCTTAAGCAGATGAGTTGATGTATGTAATTCCTGTAGATTCTGTTGCAACTGAGCACAGGGAGTACTGTAAGCTAATGTTTTGTTGCTTCCAGTTCTGTGCAAAAGAACGGAGGGACGTAATACAGTGGATTCAAGTTTGTTGGGATGAAACCATATTACTAATCATTAACATTTGACATTGCAAATTCTACATAAGAGAACAGAAGTAGCAGAGTACATAATTTTTCATCAGTAATCGGACTCGACGAGGCTCCGGCTGTCCGGCGTCGATCAGAATGGCCATATTCTACAGACGTCACTGTCGGCATTTTGGAAGTTGGAACTCGATCCCTGCTGTATGAAGAACTTCTGTCAGTTTTTTTGTCTACTTTTTTTCAAACGAAGTATGTAATTTGCTGTGGATTTCTATTGCAGCAGAACATTGGCAGTACCGCAGTTCTGTACCGTAGGCCAACACTTTTAAGTTTTGTTGCTTCCAGTTCTGTGCATAATCGGTTAATTCTTATACTTACTCATGTAAAAGAACCGTGGAATGTAACAGATCGAATTCCTGTTTGTGGTGCTGAAATCACGAATTCATGTTTGTGGTGCTGCGGTTGCGGTGGCCGGCGACGGCGGGTGCTTTTGCGTCCGGCTCACGAAGGACTTAGGGTCTTGTAATTTTTCTTTCTTGTAATTTTTCTTTCTTTCAGGGTCCTTTGTGATGTTTGGCTGGTACACATGTCTGTGTATCCTATATGTCCGTATCTGTATTCGTACGTCTATATGTATGTTTTCCTTAATTATTAATGCAGATACGTATTATAAAGAAAATATTGTTGCCATAGAAGAATCATGGTTCAGCAGATCCGGTATAAGGATATCAAAATAACAATTAAAAGTTTTTTTTGACAAAAAAAATTAAAAGTTATATCACCTGAAATTAATCAGGGCCAACGCATCATGCACTTCTAGATGAATCAATTTCCTTCCACCTGATATAATTCCATCAGCATTCTCTGATCTACCAAAAGTTCCTAATCCTACACCAGAATCACAAGGGCCAACTCAAGTAGTCGAGTGGAATACAGGACCAGGTCTTCACCTCCTCAGGAGATCTACCAAAAATTCCTACACCAGAATCCACATTGAACTGAAATAGTTATGCCCCAACATGGCTCATAACATCTAGAAAACTCTAAGCGAAGGTCAAGGGATAAAAACGACAATTGCAAGTTATAACACGTCAAAATAATCAGTGCGACACACCATGCACTTCTCAATGAATTGTTTTCTTTCCACCTGACAATTCCATAAGCATTCTCTGATCTACCAAAAGTTCCTGCACTAGACTCACAAGAACCAACTCGAGTGGAATACAAGACCAGGTCTGCACCTCCTTCCATCCACGTTGAACACGATGCCAAGCTGCACGGCAGTAGTCTTGCCCAGATGCAAGTTCAGAAATCCCTCCAACTGAAACAGTTGTGGTTTGGCCTCAGTACCTCTACGCAAGCTCACACCCCATCCAAGGTCACCCTGCGGTGTATCTGATAGTGTGAGGGCCCATCTCAGTAAACGTGAGTTTGTCTTCTTGTTGAACTCAATCCAGGTCCCCATTCTGAAGTCCTCACCAATTTCCATTTCAAGATCAACGCAACCTCCAGCAGCTGGTTTCCTCTTCCGAGGAATTACACTGGGTCCATGCAAAGCAGCAGATAGGGTCAACTTTATGTCATCAGGGAACTGGTACGAAAATTGCCCAAACTCTGTAAAAACTCTGCTAGCTTCACCATCGTTTACTGGCCTCCTGGCAACTGAAATCAGCTCCGCAAGAGAAATAGCAAAGTTCTTCGATCCCAGTATTAGGCCACCACCATATCTGTGACGTTTACTCAGCAAAGGTGCCCTCAATGAAGATCGCAAACTGGCCAGACAATGTTCCTGTCAAGCAAACTGTTACCTTACACATTAGCAGGAAAAATGGTACTACTGAAGGCATCACTGCTTGTCTGAAGAAATTACCTCTCGGATATTTGGGTCTGTTGAAAAATCTTTACATTTTGCTCCTTTTGGTACAGCAGCAACTGAAAACGAGTCATTGATATTCGACAGGTACATCAACTTCGACAGCGCAAAAGGGATCTCAGTATGATCATTTTCTTGGGACAATGTACGATCAGTGCTAAGCTCAACAAAGAGGGAATCCTTCTTCCTGACGGGAGCCTCAAACACAAACCGTGAACTGATACCAGATTCTGCTTCTGAAATATCCCTTGGGAGCGAGCCAGCGACATTGATAACGCCCTTGACCCGAGTGCTTTCTTCTGCGAATGGACCAACTTTGGAAGCTTTGAACAACGAGATCACTCTTTCAACTTTCTCTTGTCTCTCCCTCAACTGCATAATGTCATAAAATACTTGTCTCTGCAAACGCTTCAAGATCTGTACCTGAAGTAAACAAAAGAACGGCAGGTACATGAATCAGAGGCTCCCAAGGAAAAGCCAAACAGAATCAAAAGCACAAACCCATAATTAAACATCAAGTTTACTCCTGTCCCTTGACCCAAATGCATGTCACAAATAGAAAAGGCATTAAGAGCACATGAGAAGAAAAAACACCACTTGTTGCCTTGTCGCTGATGCAATGCTAGACATTCCATTTCTGTGTGTATCCCATTATATGTTTATATGAAAGAAACAGAAACGATCCTATCAATCATCCTTCTTTAACTACTGGCACAATTTAACTGCCCATGATGCAATTCTGATAAACTTCTGGTTGAAGAAAACTTGAATTACAAACAAATTCATTTGTATCAGGTCACCTAGCGCAGCCATGAAGCCACATTGCTAAGGGAAGAAACTTTGTCTACTGTACAACACTCAGGGCAGCATTTCCAAACACAATATACTGGCCTTTCAATGCAAACAAACTTGCTAGGACGCTAGGTCACAACAGTCAGAAAATGGCGGCGATTTTCCCTCCTAATGTGCCTGCCAAAAAGAAAAAGAAATCCAAAACCTTGCGATGGTTCTCATATGATGCATATAAACAAATGCCACAGATAGGACTCTGCCTCCACACAACGATAAAACACTACATTAATAGACCTTTAATTGCAACCGATGACACAGCAAACTACTCGCTAGGAGCCTAGCAGCACACAACACAACAGTCTGAAAATGGTGCAATTCATTGCCCTCCTGTTCCTAATGTGTCTGCAACAAAAAAAACCCAAAAACTTTGTACATAAACGCAAAAAATAGTCTGCAGCTCCACAAAACTCTACATCGATAGGGAAAAAAGGGGAAAGCTTTAGACTTTTGGCATTATTACTGGTGTAATCAAACTAGACCCGCCGGCATCCTCGTCGGCGGCAACGCGAACGGGACGGGGTCCGACCTCTACTGAGTGGGCTTTGAACTGCGAGAGGACAGAGAAGAGTGTGGGTTCGCTTACGGGGTTGGGGTCGGGGACCGGACACGGCGGCGGCGGCGGCTGGCGGCCGAAGGAGAGGAGGAAGCGCTTGGCGGAGTCGGCCATGTCGGCGGCTCGATTCACCGCGCCGGTCCACGCCGCCTCCATCCTCTCCCCTCGGCCACGCTTCCTCGTCCCTCTGGCCTCTGGGAGCTCCACCGAGAGGAGGCTCGCTGGACTAGACTGGATGGATGATGCTTCGAGGTCGAGAAGGAGGAAAGGCAACAAAACCCCAACAGCGGGAGAGAGAATGGAGTGGAGACTTCTTGCGAAATCCTCGGTGGAGCTCGAAATCGCTTCCGAGAGGCCAGAGGACGACTCTCGGCCGTTGGATTTGCCCTAAGATTTGATGGTTTCTGCTCATATGCCAGCTGATGCTGTTTTGCTTTGAGAGAAAAATACTTTATCAAAAACATTTTATCATGGCAAATTCGGAAGATGCGACTGTTCATCACAAATTCAAATGGTCAACGCAAAACAAAGCTATGTGAAAAAAAGTCATATAAAAATGTGTGCAACAAGCAAAATCCTACCTTTCTCGAGTTGTTTCTGAGAGGTCAAGCTAGTGAACCAGACATTAAGGGCAAAATGGTCTTTTCCATGTGCTACTATCAGTGTTAGCTACAAAAACTCACACAAAATATGCATTGTGAAAGATAACAAATTTGTTTTCTATTTATCTGGTAAAATAACCTGCAGAAACTACAACATATGCCTTGTGACTTGTGTATAGCTAGGGAGAGTCATGGCATGAAAGAGCCGGAGCTGATGAAGCTAAAATAGAGGTTTCATTGGATCATAATTGATTTTGTGAAAAGAGATTAAAAAAAATCTTGGCTATGTGTAAGTGAAGCACGTCTCTGAGGCAAACATTCGAAGCATGACCAAGCAAGCGCGATAGCCGGCTCAGAAAGTGGTTCATGGGCCATGGCTGGTATGTGACGACAGACCGATGCTACCAGTTAACGCTACACAATTTTTTTCTCTCGTGACAGAAGCAAAGTTGATGGTGGTCGCAATACAAACAGTGTAATGTGATTACATGTGATGATCCCTGCTTGCTTCTTAAAAACAACTTGAAGCTGTACTAACAATTTGCAAACGACTCAACTCAACCATATACACAGTGCAGCGACAGACTCCGTGCAGAATAGGGTACAGACAGGGATAGCCACATTCAACACCAAGCTCGATTGAACAAGTCTGACTTTTCACTTGTGAATTTGCGAAGACTCCACCGCATGGCAGCTGAAGCTGAACTCAGTTCAACGGGCACTGACAAGGAAAGGGTGCTGACATACGCCGCATTCTATCGTCTCCGAACCAGAAGTTGGGACTTCAAC
Source organism: Bothriochloa decipiens (assembly GCA_023333625.1). Taxonomy (NCBI): domain Eukaryota; kingdom Viridiplantae; phylum Streptophyta; class Magnoliopsida; order Poales; family Poaceae; genus Bothriochloa; species Bothriochloa decipiens. The sequence continues at coordinate 43,120,947 of CM041644.1, read as the reverse complement.
CTGGATCAAAGAAAATTTGTTGATTGCCCAATGGGGGTACTAGGCATCGGAATTCGGAAGAAGTGTATGGTTGCAAAACTAGACCTGAAGATGGACCGTGCAGATTGGGCATGCAACCTCCCGCATTCGTTTGCCAGAAACATCAGAAGACCTTGTCCCTAGGGATAAAACAACACATTTATATTGTTAAATAGCACAAGGGAGAGCATCTCTGGTATGGATTGCAGAGATGAATCCACTCACCTGAAGATGACCTTTTATTTATATCCATGGCTTCCTGTTCAAAACAACATAATATCCTCAGTCAGCATGTATTCAAATTTGAAAGTTCGATACTCCCTTCATTTTGATGTTTAGGACAATGTAATTAGTTCAAAAATGATGGAAGGGGTATGTATTAAGTTCTGTTCACCATTTGACAGACAAGTACACTACACACTATACAGGACTGAAGGAGACTGTTTGCAATATAAAACCTAAAAAGGACAGTGAAAGCGAAACAAAATTAACTCTACCCATGGGTGATGTCATGCTCCATTTGTCACTTACTAAGTTCCTATGGCAATAGACCAAAATTAACTCTAGTATCATACGCTTAATAAAATAAATCTGGGCAGCTGCCATAACCAAAGTATTATCCCTTGAAAGTGAACTAGAAAGCTCTATCGGTTCAATAGAACTGTACACGACAACAATGCTCAAAAGAATAGAGGAGCTAACAAACCTGAAGCTTTTTGGCAAGATCCTCATGGCTGTGAACAATAGGTCGACTCGCCACTTCCCTTGCATTGTTAAGTCTTTGTGTTACTTCAGCCTATGACAAGATACAAAATTTAGTATATCTCATTGGGACATTTTCAGTTTGTCCTCGTAGACCACTCTAAACAGACCAGGGCATTAAAGATCTTGACAAAACAACAGTGTTTTATTGGATGAAAAGAAACCCACCAATCAGTGCAAATCTTCAGTTTTCGACAAGAAAACACACTAATAGAGTAAACTAACTCCCTTGTCTATTTCCCAACAATGCAGTACGAAGAAAAAACAGCTCCTTGTTAAGAAAAGTAATGAATAAATAATAAAGCTTCAGTGCCTCAAAGGAGCAATAAAATGTCAAACTGAACATAGAGTTGTTATTCAAATATCTTGGGCCCAACATATAAGTTCACAGTATAGGTTGTATTATCCAAGTGGCATGTTTGGTTCTTTAATGTTTATTATGCCTTGATCCCTCTAAGTTCAAGGAAAAAAAATCATATCACTAAATAGTATTTAATGTAACATAAATACGAGCAGAGATACTGCAATGGAAAAGGACTGAAAAAGAAAACATTACCATGCATCTGTCACAAACTCGAACTGGTTGAGCATCAGCATCTATAGTCAGAGGAGTTCTTCCCTGGGTGCACTTATCGCAGAAAATATCACCACAGTTTCGACAGTGATGCTGAAAATATAATAGGTTTGGCACATTAAAAAAATGCCAAGGTGATATCATCAGCAGAACAGATCAATATATAACTGTTCTTACCCTGCGGTTGAAAGCACTGAAATCTGCTGCACATGCTGTGCACTTGCTGACAGCTTCATCTGGGACCTGAAAGAAAGTTAGGAGAAAACATGTATCCGATTAGAAAAAACTGAGTCATGAATGAACCAAGAATCAGGAAATGCACAAACACATATTGCATGTGACATGATCAACATGAAATCAAAAGCAGACTGCAGACAATAGTATTCAAGGCAGGCTCCACTATGATGCTATCAATCAGAAATAACATAAAATTAAAACCAACAATGCAATCAAACTAAAAGCAAATTAGCAACATAGGCAAAGAAACAATGAGCTCAATTTCAATATAGCTTTGCAAATTATGCAGAAATTGCAGGTTTGAAGTGATAGCAAGAAACAAATAGAGAGACTAATTACCCAGTGATCTTTCTCCTCATTCATAGGCTTCATTAAATTCCTCCAATCAAGGAAGTTTTTCTTCCTCTCATTTTGCTGCTCAGCAGGCTTGGCTGCATCAGCAATTGCTCTACTTGAAATGCTGCTTCCACCCATCTCCTTGAACTGCAGTCCAAAGAAACTAACAAACATCAATCATTTTGGGGAAGCCACATATAGTGCAACCATACAAATTATAAAGACTACTGGACGCAAATAAAAGCATGTTGATAACACAGATGCCAAACCTGCACAGTCGCAGCTGTGACAGTGTCAAGAATGGTGTTGGATGTATAGCTGTTTGATTTCAGCCTTATTCTTTTTGCTTCAACATCCACTGAACTCTTGGACCAAAAAGCAAAGATAGAAGAATCTAATACCTGATATAGAGACCATAAGATCAAAACAAGAAATACTAGAATTTTAAGAAGTTACAAAGGTGCCATAAGGACGAGTTACTTACATCCCATCTAGTTACAGTTTCAAGGGGATATATTCTTAGTGTCCTACCAGTGTTGGGATCAAGCATCCGAATTCCATCCAAACCAACCTGCATAAGGCACAAGCAGAAGAAAGTATTGATTAATGACTGCTGGACCATACCAAGAATAACAACATAACATTATTAGCACCCCTTTCTTAAACAGGAGTTCAATGCAAACATTTACAGGTATTGGAAACCATTATTTAGTAATTTTCAAACACAAACATTTTGGCAACAACAGTTCTATTTTCAGTTCGGTGTGAATTCACAACCATCTGTTAATTAGGTAAAAATACTTTCCAATTTAATGATTTCATTTGAACTATTGAACACTCTAACAACAGATTTCAATAACTGTTGTGATGCTAACTACACTACAACTCCATTCAGAAACCAATTGATTTAATTACCATTTCATTGACAACATATACTACATATTTTAAACACCAACATCAACATCCTTGCACAAGGTTCTTGCTGTTGAACTTCTGTAAAAAGAAGGCCGCTACTTTTTATACTGCGTCAGTTATACAAACATAACAAGAAAGACTGTGGGGAGCTTTTCCAGCATGTAATTCAGTTGACTACCAGTAAACAGAACAGCTTGACTTGGCCTTTGTTCTCAGCAATAAGCCAAAATTCCACAATAGTACATTTATTTCACATTTAGCCTCTAAAAATGTTGTGACATCAGGTCCAGAAACACGTTCCTGATGCCAATTTGGTGAATATCCGATACTGGCTACTGGTTATTGACCAAGCCCATTTACTGCTCACGGTGACCTCATCCGTTGTAAAACAGCCAATGCAACCAAAGCCAGCTCTGAATAGCCAAGGCAGTAAGCAATGCACTACTATGAAATGCAATCAGTTTCACTGAACGGATCAACTGTATAGTTAGCAAAGTCCATGACACAATGTTCACAAAATCCATCTCGTTTCACAGCTTCAGAGCAAGCAGAGTACCTGGCAGAGCACATCCATGGGGCTCCCAGCGCCCTCCGGCAGCAGCTTGACCCTGAACTTCTGCACCCCACCCCTGACGTCCTCCGACGTCTCTGCCTTGGGCACGGCCCTCACCACCTTGGTGCTGGCCGCACTACCCCCGCGGCCACCACCACCCCTCTCGGCAGCCGAGCCAATGGACCTACCGTAGTCATCAAACAGCGCAGATCCCGAGCCCGACCTCGGCGCGGTGCCCCTGGCCCCGTAGGGCTCCGGCGCGTCTCCGCCGTCGTACGCGTACGCCCCGTCGTCGGACCACCCGCCCCCGCCCCCGCCCGCTGGCTTGGGTGGGTACAGCTCCTGGCCGCCGTACCCGGAGCCTGGGCCGGATCCGTAGCCGTAGCTCCCCGATCGGTCCAACGACGGGTACGGCGAGGGCACCGGGTTGTGCGGAAGCGGCGGCAACGGCTCGTAGGGGTAGTACGGCTGCGGCAGCGCTGGCGCCGGCGCTGGCGCGGGCGCGTAGTGGGAGAGGTCCGCGGGCGGGTACGCGGGGTACGACGGCGTGGGGGCGAAGTCCGCGGGGTATGATGAGTACGGTGGCGCGGAAGCCGGGGCGGACACCGACGGGCAGGCGGCGGGAGGAGGCGCGGAAGCCGGGGTGGATACAGGCGGGTAGGCGGCGGGAGGCGGCGCGGCCGGGGAGGGGTAAGGAGGGTAGTAGGGGGCGTAGTCCCCCGCGCCGGAGGAGGGATGCATCGCCGGAGAAGGGAAGTGAGGCTCCGATCGGGGAGTGGGTGAGGCGGGGCTGGCCGAGGCGGAGGCGACGAGGTCGTCGGAGACGAGACGGGAGGAAGTAGACGAGGGAGGCGACCTGGTTGGTGGTGGTGGTTTTGCGAAATGGACCTCCACAGATGGAGTATCTGCGTGTAAGGACCTTTTCTGTGCGAGAGAAATTTCCTGCAAGGTGTGGATTGAAAGATTGAGCCCCTCAGTGATCAGGCAGTGTGCATGTGAGAATAATTGTCTTCATGTGGCTGAGAATCATGTGCTTGGATTGGAATGAATTATTTGGATCAGTCTCTTATGTTAATTATTACTGTTTCAGGTTAAATACAGTTTCCTCTGATTAGCTTGAGAAAGTTCAGCAAGTTGATGCTAATTACAGATTCAGACTTGAAGCAATCTGGTGAGAAATGTGGATTTTTTAAATTTAATCTTTTTAATAAAAAACCAAAAAAACCCTGTTTGAAACATAATTTCACCCAGTATCCTCTTTGGTCGCGCCAAAACATTTGGCTCGACACTTTGGTCGCGCCAAGTGTCGTGCCAAATGTTTTGGCACGACCAAAGGAGACACCGTGATAAAGGGGGTTGACTGGGGCCACAGTGAGTCTCATCCCGTCGCGCCACATGCATTGGCGCGATAGGCTTGTCGCGTCAAATTCTAGTGGTTGCATTATCCTTTAATTTATTACCGCAGAAGATAAACTGAAATTGCCACTGGAATAAACATCTAGAATGCATGAAAAAAAATCCTGAATTCTGCATTTTTCGTGTGAAATTGAAATTCAGACAAAAGAAATCAGGATTAATGAAAATTTTCAGCATTTTAAAGGAGCCTAAAAAATGCACCGCTCTCCTTCCCTCAACAAACACACAGGCTGCAAGATTCAGCTTCCATTTGCTCACTAAACGCAGAAACTGCAACCACAACGCATTGCACAGCCATGGATGTTTTCTATGTGCCACCTGCTCTGCAAGTGCTCTCCTTTGCTGCACAGTTACACAGGGCTAAATACAAATACAAATCCGGAACTGGCTGTCTGCCATGAGGGGCTTACACATTACATATGCAGCTATGTCAGATCCAGCAACATGCCAACATAACCAATGCAAGAAATCAGACTCTACTGGTCTAGGTAAGAGAGGCCATTCGTTCGATCACATTTGGATCTGACTTGCACTAGGATTATTTTATTTAGTTTCCATGCATGTCAATCGGCTCTCGACACAACACAAGCATATTCAAATAACAGTGAAGGGAACACAAACTTTGCTGGAACTTTCTAGGCATATGCAACTTGATGCAAGGCTGTTGAGGAAAGCCCAACCAAAAGCTGTCCAAATGCATACAACCTACGGAGTACCCTTTCACCACAACATGCTTGCCGAAAGAGGCAACTTGCACTATTGCTGAGGGAGTTGCTTTCTTGATTCGGCGGGCGATAAGATATTAAACTGGTTAGTAACCATCATGGTTAGACAAAAGCTGGTAATTGACTCGCTTAGTCCTATGTCAGCACACATAGGCAAGATGATCGAACACACTGTCTAATCAAAAGGAGAAATAAATCACCAATCACAGCATCACAAGACAAGCATACTGATACCAACAGCTGCTTATATATATTTGTTTTTTTTAAACCCAAGCTTATATATATATATATATATATTTGTTTACACCAATTATTTTGCGATTGTAGCAAGCTGCAGTTTATTTTTTTAGTAGTTGTGTGTGTGTGTGTGCATCAGTTAGGCGGTGCATAATTACATTGTAGGCATGGTGATTCATCTAAGCAAATTGCTTTCCTTAATGAAAAAAAACAAATGTCTGTATGTACCTTGTTGATGTCAGAACTCTGAAGACTGTTAAGTGTAGCTTTGTTGAAAGACCACGTCTGTCCAGTTGCAGCCTGCATCTTCACTTCATTTGATCCTCCTCCATCTGAAATGTTTTCAGAAAAATAGCAGATGCTGTGCTGGATCACTCTCTACAGCTAGCTGCAAATATTTATTTCTCATAGCTGATGATGTACATGTTTGTCACATTCCATAGGGCCAGGGTTGAGAGAGTAGTGATGTGGCTGGTGCTTCTTCTTTACAAGTAGACATCTATGGTCGGCAAATACAAACATATCTTGCCCATTATTCATTACAACAAATATAGAATGCTCGTAGGCCTTTTGTACCTTCGATTCGATAAAAGGTAGATGCACGGCAAGGTCAAAAGGACTCAAGGTGTTTCTTAATGATCAGGTGTCGACATTTCCAGCTAACTTCCCTGAAAACGATGTGGATTAATTCACTTATTTCTTTAGCAAACGTGCCTTAGCATCTCGAATGCTCACTTCGGTTTGGCCTACAGGCTTAGATTGGCAGATGACTGGGGATCACAAAAAGGCTTAGTTTTTGTTTCAGAAACAGACTGATGAATTTTAAAACAAAGGTCAGGACAAGGTGAATTTAGGTTCTGGGATAGGTGGCAATATCTTGCACAAAGATGAAGCCAAAGTTTCAGACATCACACACTACAGAAACGAGATAGAATATGCAAATTTTCATCAAGGCAACCACTACACTAGCTGGTCCTGCAGAAATCCCAAGTGCTTTGCCACGCTTTTGACTCATCATCTCCCTATATATATTTGCACTGCTAGCTATAGACCATGCTCTGAAATCTGAATACTGTAGAAAGCGTTACCGAGTGTGATAAAGAAAAAGATTACTTCCTGCGAAATATCTCTTCATGGAACACGGATTGGATAGATAAAGATGGCCAATGTAATCCGTTTGCTTGGGTCAATGCGTCGGTGATGATGAGGTGGGAATTACAAGTAAATTTTATGCTGAGATATCTATATAGATATGAATTGTCGTGGAGCATTGATCTGTCGACAGAGTGAAGTGGTTTCAGAACTACGCATGCTTTTGGTGACAGTCGGAATCTGAAGTGTCATCGGACAACAACTCGATCGACCCCAGAGTTTTAATGCTTACACACTAGTAAATATCTATGAACTCATCTATGATATCTCAGTCAACTAATAACGTTGAGTTGTAAAACTAAACTCTGAATGAGTAGTGTGGTACAGCAAGTAGTGTCCCGTAGTACCAGCTAAACTACAAGTAATAGGACAAAGTGCCAAAGGAGATGGATCTTGGGAAAGAATGGAAAGGAACGCCAGGTCCAGATAAGGCTATTGGAAAGGGATGCCCTACCGAGATCGATGTCACAGTTCACTTGTGAGTTTGTGACATCGATCGACCTGACGACGTACGTGGACAATCCTGATCGATCGCTCGATGGATCGCTTTCTCCAATATGCAAGGATATGGGAGCAGGCATATATATAGGTTTATGAACTAAATTTTCTTAAAAAGAAAAGGAAAGATTTATGAACTAAACAACAGGAGTACTGGGCATGTACATGTTGCAAAATGTATATGTAATGGTGAGCTAGCAAGCATGCGCAGCACTATATCTCTAGGTTCATGGCCTGATGGAAATTCTTGGCATCGATCTCCTGATCTAATGGAAGTGGTGGGTTTAGTCAACTGCCTCCGTCCCAGACATGATTATTATAGATGACAATTAACAATTAATTAGCCTATTGGGAGCAGCTGCAGCAGCAGCTGGCAGGAGTATGTAATTAACAAGCATGCAGGCTTACGACACAGGCTGCATCAGCATCAGCTAGCATATCAGCATATAAATACTCGCACAGGGCCATGAAATATCTCACCGCGCGCCTGTAACTGCAAAGCCATTAGTAGCTCAGTGGTCAGTGTTACCAAAGCTAGCTGAGCTGCACCCCAGTATCCAAGCAACACCTAGCATAGCAGGAGCCAAAAGTAGAGGGAGAGCACTAAGCTTGTTACTTGTATACACACATATAGCTCGCAGTGGTTCGTGCGTCGTAGCCCTATAGTAGTTGTTGTTGGTGCTCTCTCTCTTGTTGTCTTCGTATCTATCCGTCATGGCGGCCAACTACCACCACTACCAGATGGCGGTGCACGCAGCTGCGGCGGCGGCGGCGGCGTGGAGGGAGCCGGACAGCCCGCAGCTGAGCTTCATGAGCGGGTGCAGCTCCCTCTTCTCCATCTCCACGCTGCAGGACGACGACGACGACGGCAGACCTGCCGTCGTCATCGCCGGCCACGCGCTGCCCTCCACGCCCGTCTCGCTCGCGGGGTTCGCCGGCGACGAGGTCGACATGGAGGTGCAGCAGGCCAGCGGTGACGACCGGAGGAGCATCAGGATGATGAGGAACCGCGAGTCCGCGCTCCGATCCAGGGCCAGGAAGAGGGTCAGTACGTATACACCAAGTATTTTATCACAGTTGCATTTTCTCTAATTAAAGATAGTATTTTCTACTTCTGAGTTTATTGCCAATTATGCACTGCTATCTGTGCTTATATGATGATGGCAACGTCAAAAACGCTCTGGGACTGAAAGTCTGAAACTTCAAATCCACGGAGTTTCTTGAAAAAATTGTATGTATACCCATATATATAACTATGAAAAAAAGTTAAGCCAATGCTTCAAAAATATTTATGTAACTATTGCAACCCACAGTGTTTTGGAGAGCACCTTTTCAAGGTTATTAAAGCATTTGGTACCTTTCACGAAATATAAAGTAGTAATAAGTACGGTACAGCATTATATTACAGCTTAATTTGCTCCACCTAGCTAAGATAACCTTATACTAGTACATCCCAATGCAATACACAGGCGTATACTATACTGGTGTGTGAAAGTGAAACTTTGGAGAGAGGTGGTGACTGATGACTAGTGAGCTAATTTGGTCTCTGAGTTAAAAAGTGCTTATAAAAGTTGAAAAAAAAATGGAATGCATGGTGGCTCTTTCCATCATGCATATATACTGAGTTCCTGCCAATAATTTCTTAGTCGTCATGGACTAAACATGTATATCTCTTCTCTGAGTGCCGCCAAATCCAGCTTTAATTACACAGTTGAACGAGATACATATATCATCTATCTATTGTTTCAAGAACAAGTTGGATGGTTATCACTTTATCATCCCTGTAGAAAAATCCCCGAAAAGCTAACATTGATCATGATGAGTTCAGTTGTAATTCAGTTGTACCTGCCCTCCTAGTCTAAGCATGAATTCCTTAATCAAGAGAACAAAAAAAAAATCAAGCACCAAGGGCTCACACAGTGACACGCTTATGCAAACTACTTCATCTGTCCTAAATTATAAGATGTTGACATTTCTAGATTTATAAGTTTTATTATGTATCTAGATATAATATATATTGGAAAAATCAAAACTTCTTATAATTAGGAGGGAGTACATTAGACTATTCCGGATGATCATGACATCCGCATCTCCATTCATATTGGAAATTTGTGATTAGTTTTTGTATTTCATTATATTTTTTTTTGGATCGGATACATGCAGAAGTGCGTGATTATTGTTGGTTGGATTAGAGATCCAAATACTAAAAGAAATTCCAAGTTGCCATATGAAAATAGGTAGTTATAACGTTAGGATTGCGTCAAATTAACCACTCCAATTAGTTATGTCTTCTTCCTCGTAGGCGGCTTACGATATCTGTAAGACTAAATAAAGTACAAACTAATACAGTCTCATGGTAATGCTTATGTACTTTGTACTATCTCTAAACATAAATAATTATTAAAAGAGCGTGTCTAACAATATAGTTTGATCAAAACTAGGTCAATGAAAACCAACATCTCAACCAGCACAATCAGTCGTCGTTGACCTGAGAATGAAAGGTCCTTGTGTTAATTATGGCTCGATTATTTTTAATAAGTGATCTGTTTGTGTGCAGGCGTATGTGGAGAATCTAGAGAAAGAGGTTCGCCGGTTGGTGGATGAGAACTTGGAGCTCAAGAAGCAGTGCAAAGAGGTGTGCATTATGCTAAAACATATACTGAAAATCATGTAATGTCAAAAGCATGCCTTGTTTTTTGGTGGTCAAATTGATGAACACTTATTTTTCATCTTTTTTTTTTCTGCTGCACAGCTGAAACTGGAAGTAGCTGCACTGGTCCTCCCAACCAAGAGCTCACTTCGAAGAACCTCATCCACCCAATTCTGATCAATTCTGAAGGGACAAAGAAAAATGAACATACTATATATTTGATAGTAGTACAAAGAATGAACATACTATATATTTGATAGTAGTACAAAGTTAAGAGAAGGAATGATTTGGACTTGTGTGTACAGTTTCAGTGTCAGTGTGGTTTTGTGTGAATCAGGGCAATGGGAGGGGGAGATAGATTGGGCAATGTGCTATAATCTGTATCTTTCTTATTTCTTTGACACCTAGAGCAGTCACAAGCTTGCCAATCTGCGATTCACAAGTCCAGCAACATGGTTTAGACCCTCCATGGCGACATGAGTTCGATTAGATGCCTATGATAATATATAAAGATAATAAAATATAAAGATAAAATATAAAGATAAGAAAATAGATGAAACTGGACTTAGCAATGGCCATGGGCAAAGTTAAGCCAGATGCTCTTGAGCTTTAATTTTAAGTTAAAATATGTTGTCAAAAAAATTAAGTTAAAATGAGAATAAGTTGTGGACCTGGCTTAGCCATCAAACTCATGCCCGTATCTACTCAGTTCTGAGGGGACAAAGGTTAGGAAAACAAAATCTTCCTTGTGTCTGCCTTGCTTAATGCTTATTGAGTTTGCAATCCACAACTCAAATTAGATACCATAACACCTCTCACATACTACCAAAAACCAAACTATTGAGATAATTAAGGTCCCATTTGCTAGGGTTATGCATCATTTACAAATGTCTAGGCGAAGGACTTCGCCAAGCAGAGATCGGGCTATAGGAGGAGTTGTTGGTAGTTGCATTGCAAACGGCTCTGGTCCATGGATGCTTTATTAGTAGCCTTTAGGTGTGAAGACGTTTTTGGAGTGGCCATTTGGTTAAGTTTATTGAGAAGTCAAAATAAAAGCTCTAAAACCCTACCAAAAAGCCTTGTATAAGCATTTCATGGGCATCACGAATTTGGATTGATTAAGAATACTAGGTGTATACCCTTGAGTTGCAACTGAGCAAATCATATATTAAGCAAAGGGAATACAATAAATTATGGCAATTGTAGAATAAAATGCAAGAAAAAAGTTTGAAAATGCATTAAGTGCAGTGACCCCCAAATGAAGCCCAGTAGGAATACACACGTTTAAGCCTAAAATGTTAATAAAGTAGTACACTGGCGGCCATAAAACTTGTTGTGTCATCTTGGTCCCAAACTCGATCACAAAAATCATTTAGGTCTCTAATCTATATATACTATATAGTTCATACCCATTACAAGTCATATCTAACACCACAGCAAGCCACGTCATCAGCCACTACAAAAGAAACTGCACAGCAAAACACCACATCAAGTAACTGATGCTTTTAATCCATTCTCCTTCCTATCGGGTCCTTTAAATTCCCCTTCAGCCTCATCCTTCACCAACGCCTTACAAGCAGAAGCGTCCATGCACCATACGCCTGTCCCAGGTCCTCCCGGTCGTGCACTATACACCCACATCTAGCAGCCAGAATGGAAGACATTAGGCAGTAGGCCTAGGGAGGGAAGGAAGGAAGGCAGTAGGCCTGCATCCATGCTCTGCTTTTTGGAAGAAAAAAAGAGTAGATTATGAGCCTGGATTATTACAACTTGACTCATTAGTACGTGTTAAAAATTCTTAATATATACTAATTTATTCTGATTTGTAAGTCATTTTAGCTTTTCTAAATTCATTCATTTTGCTATGCATCTACATAGCAAAATAAATGAATCTAGAAAAGCCAAAATGACTTACAAAATTGGAATGGAGTGAGTACATATATCAAGAAGAAAAGCTTTTTATGTACTCTTTTTTATACTTATCTTTTTCTTCATTCAGAAGTGTAATTTTCTATTCACTCTTACTCTTATATAATACAAAGACAACCCATAACATGGGTCATTACTAATAGCTCATTCTTATATTTGTAGATCTCATTATACCTCTTACCACACATAAAATATGTACCAATTAATCAAACATACTATGCCACATTAGTTACTTATTTAGCAAATTCTCATAGCAACGCGCAGAGAATTCACCTAGTAAACTCTGTTTAGCTGTCAAAATAGTCATCACGGTGGGCCTTCACCCCAAATGGTATTTCAATGCACGATGTCATGTATATGACTCCAACAACCATAAGTAGGTTGGATGGCCTGTTTAGGGGGTAAGTTAAGAAGGCCGGCCCATCGAAGACTACAGTTCATGTATACACCAATGGAAATAGAAAATAAACTTTATGTTAATCATGTCAGACAACTGAGAAAGAATAGGAACATATTTGTACTTTTTTGGCAAAATTGCTTTTGACCAGGGATTAGAACTTTTACCCTTTTTCATAGGATGCATATGGTCGATTTTTCCAAATTTGTCTGCCAATGTATTACATTTGTCTTATCTCTGAATTGCTTATCTTTTTGTCGGTGTTTAGACAACATGTATTTTATTATTGTTTGAGGAAAGCGAAAAAAAATAGTTTGTTATTTGTCATTTTAATCATAACAGTTGGTTGCCCAAAAATTCAGGCGACTGAAATACAGCACTATCATACATTCATATTTAATCTAAATGGCGTAAATAAATTTGAAAAATGCACAAAATGCTTTTTTGGTAAATTTTCTCAGCAAACACTACGACTATTGCTGTCAGTGACCATATTGCCTATAGCAGCAGAAGGACCTTAGTATTCATCAACGCCAGGACACCGAGAGCCAGACACCCCGCCGCCCAATCCGGGCGACCTCCGGTCGTCGACGCCGCTGCACTACCGTCCGGCGGGGGGTTCACAGTCGTCGGCGACCCTCCTGCTGCTTCTGCGCCGGCGGAGACGTTGACGGCGAGCTTCATGCCTCCCGGGCAGTGGCCGGGGAAATCGCAGATGAACCAGTATCCCCTCGCCTCGGCGAGCACCACCCGGTCGTAGCCGCTGGTGTACTTGACGCGCACGCCGTTGCCGCTGCCGGCGGTGAGGTCGCAGGACCGGTAGACCTCCTCGGTCACCTCGTACAAGTCGTGCTGGGTGCTCAAGTACTGGAAAACTGCACGCGTACCATGCAGCAGATCAGAGTTGGGGAAATTTAGACATGGATCAGTACGAAATAAGGAACTCATGCGCAACCATGCTTGAAATGAGCAGGCGGTGAGAGCTTACGTACCTAGGACATCCCCGACGGCGAAGGCGTGCTCGCTGGCCCAGGCGGCGTAGTTGATGCCGGCCCCGGAGTCCCAGCCGTAGTCGACGTCGCCGACCACGTACTCGGCGGCGCCGGCGCGGCGCGCCGGCCACAGCGGCAGGAGCAGAGAGGCGACGGCCAGCAGCTGCATCGCCATATCGATCACAGCTGCTGGATAAATTTTGACTGTGCGTGGTGATTGGCGCCCGCAGGATATAATGCTCAACTCAGCTCGTGTGTCATGATTACTACTTAACGAAGGTTCCGCTGCAGGACGGGGCAGGGCGGCGGCAGAGCCGACGCTGACGGCGACGGAGGAGGACGGACATTTCGAAGCGCCGGGCGAGCTGCGTGGACATTTGGACGAGGAAGATGAGCAAGAAGACGAGGTCAGCGGGCTGAGGTCGCTAGGCGGCGGCGGCCTGGTGCACCGTGCACGTGACGAAAGAACACCCCGCAGCAGGCCGCCCGGATTCTGGGCAGGCCTGCAGCCAACGCGGCCCAACTGCATGGTACAAGTCTGATTTTCTTAATTCTCACAAAAAAAAAAAGGGTCTGATTTTGCTCTCCAAGCTTGAAAACCAGAGTCAGCGAGGTTAGACTTAGAAGTGGTTTTATTATTCTTGATTGATGGCATAATTTTATTTGTGTTTTTGGTGTGGTGATATGATTCCAAAGAGGCTTCTTGATCCGTGGGCTGCTGCCAGATTCTAAAGATCTTGTCAGCCGATCATGTATTATCCAGCCCTCGATCGGCCGGCCGGTACGGTGTAAACAAGTACGTATCATGCAGTACGTGTGCAGATTTATGCAGATCCGCATGCATGCAGATCAGGTACACATGATTAGGGTGCCGGATGCATGCTGCAGGCGCCTCAACATACAAGCACGAGGAACATGCATATGAGAAGTACTCTCTCTTTCCTAATATAGGTTGTACCCTCATTTTCAGTCTAACCAAATATATATGTACACATGATTATTAAGTATCAATAGCTAGCAAACACGTGTTCTAGCTAATCTCGTTTTTTTCGAATTACAAGTACAGAGCTCAATGCTCAACGCACACAACCCCCTCCTATAAATACACGTACGTAAATCATATCCCTATACGAGCACCTAAGGATAGTTAACTAACTCTATAGTTGAAGTCTTGAGTGAAGAGTATAATAACTGAATTAGATTATTACCCAAAATTCTCCAATATGTATAATTAAGCCACATATTTAATTTCGAAATAAGCTCCAAAATAGGGATACATAAATGGCATAATCTACATTATATACTTATAGTTTTAGACAATTTTTCAGCCACCAAGGCTCAAGAGCTACCAAAACGGAAAGGCCCTGGTGGCATGAATATATATGGATCTATCTACAATGAGACGTGTGTGCACGCTTCTCAATGCACACACATCTAAAGTTTTATTCTAAAGTTTCATAGGCATTTAATATTAAGATTAATAGTGAGTTGGTAATCGTATCAAGATAGTTTCATCCGCATAGAACTCATTCCTTCTCTTTCTTCATTAATACTTCACCACATAAGCAGATTTGCTGAGGTGTCGTGGCATTTAATAAGAATGAGTCTTAAGAAACCACCATTGAGACTAGCCTAAAGCATATATGCCCTTAAGGGCAAAGAATTTCCTTCATATATTGTACTGAACTATTGAACCTCTCATACATAAACCTTCTCGTTACATTTAAAAAAAAGAGATCCAACCTAGAAAGAAACTAGTTTTTCATTAAGAAAGAAAACTAGATAGTTTTTCATTAAAAAATAAATTAGATGTTTTCATTAAGATGAGAAAATAATAGGCAACTAAAGTGTGAGCAAAGATACCGATGACTTGAATTTTGGTGGTTAGGTGTACCATCATACTTCCATCACAACTAATGAGCTAGGTTCAACTTTCACTAACATTCTGAATATAGAGCTAGTACATCACATAAGCACTAGAGCTAGGGATGACTATTAATAATAGCCACACAAAATCTGAGACTTTTGATAGGTACGGCATATGTAAGTTTGGCTTGCCTTGAGGGCATACGCGATGTATATGCATATCATGCATGGAGACATGGTCCATAGTTAATTGCGGATGCGGGCAAGCGCGGCACAACGCACAAATAAAGTGACGGGCAATAACCTGCAGACGGGCCGGCATGGATGGATATACTAATGATGAGGTTGGTGCTAACTCTCTGAGGCCTTGGATGTTGTCGAATGCACGTGGATTGAGATAAATTGAGGTGGAAATTAGTTCAAGTTTCACTCAAATCCACACCAACATATGTAGATTGATGTAAATCCGACTATATCATCCAAATAAGGCCTTGCATATTGCCGTATGTACTACTCTAGCTTCTTCAATTTGGACTAGTGCGCCCGTTATTAGCCCGTGATCTCTGACTGTTTTTTTAGACCAAAGACCATCTGGTCCCGGTTTATAGAGAACGTATGATAGTATGCTGGGGGTTACCAGCTTTACAAGGCTGCAAACGGTAAGTACTGCATACATGAGTTTAGGACCTCCAAAACAACGGCAAAAGATAAAATCCTAATCTCATCGGTAGATCACACACAGAACAATAACTCCAGGTCTTGGACTACGCCATTATCCTTGCACGCTTAACCCCAAGTGCTGAGAGAGTCTTTCCATCATCTTCAGCACCCGGCCTTTTTCCTTTTCCTTGAGTAATACACTCCATTTTTGCATAACAACCATGGAACGGTGGACAACAACATTAGGACCTGAAATCACTCTATTCTGGAAAACATACTCATTTCAAATCAGCCATAAGCTCCAGCAAATGCAAGCTAAAATGTAAATCATCATAGGGCGTGTCACAACATTTCTGTCCCGGCTAAATACAAGAATGTCATCAAGGTTAGTCGGGGTCACACCCCAGTGCAATGCATCTCTAAAGGTCCGCCAGCAGTAGTTAGCCAAAAAAACACTCAAAAAAGACTTGTTGCCCATTTTCTATATGCCCACATAGTTTACATTTCTCCTCTCCTGGCCAATTTCTCGAGACCAGCTGCTCAGCTGTTAGCAAGCAATCCGAATATATTGACCATGGAAACAATTATTTTCATTGGCACCTTTGCCTTCCAGATGGCCATTATCTCTCCATTGTATACCCCTGGGAATTTGAGTTCTCTATAGAGTGATGATGTTGTAAATACTCCCTTCTTCTCTAAGTCCCATATGACAGTGTCTGTGCCTCTTCCTGTAATTCTACTTCCTGGACTTGTGTTAACAAAGTGTGCCACTCATTATTCATCTCCATTACACCAAATTATCTCCTGAATGTAAGATTGATCTCATTATTGCGCAGCACTTCATGGACAGTACTCCCTAATTCATTGCATATATCAAAGAGCCTTCCAAACACTATTTTGAGAAGGCATTGTCCTAGACAGACACCAAGCCAAAATCTAGTCTTCTTCCCATTTTTAACTATGTATATTTCGTGATCTCTGACTGTTGTTAATATAATGTCTTCATCGAGAGACTAATAACTATACCAATAACTATATACAGCACGCACGCACGTATAGTGAAGAAGAAGCAAGTTATTAGTATTGAGTTAATTATCTGTATTAATTGGCACGCAAGCATGCAGTAATAACAAACAAACAGAACGATCGAGCGACGAACAACGAGTTTAGGGAAGCGACACGCGGTTCCGTGAACGTGCAGAGGTAGCTAGCTAGCTACGAGTAGCTAGCTATGGCCCCTGGCCTAGCTAACTAAGCTAGGTCCAGAATCATTCGGCGGCCACCATCACACCACACCCCCGAACGTTATGCCTGGACTACGTACGATGCGACGGCGCGGATCAGGATCGAGCCACAGGTTTACAGGGCAGGGCAGAATGGCAAATCTGTCGACGTCGCGATCGCCGACGCGACGCGGCGCGCAGGATCTGCTCAGCTCCATGGACCATATATGTATCTGCCACTTCCTT
The DNA here is from genome assembly GCA_023333625.1 of Bothriochloa decipiens. Classification (NCBI taxonomy): domain Eukaryota; kingdom Viridiplantae; phylum Streptophyta; class Magnoliopsida; order Poales; family Poaceae; genus Bothriochloa; species Bothriochloa decipiens. The sequence goes on along the minus strand of CM041644.1, from coordinate 43,103,561 downwards.
GTTATGGCCTTGTTTACTTGCCCGAATTGGTGCCGGTAAAATTACTGTACTGGTACTATTTAGTACTGTAGTTTTTTTATTTGCTAATAATTATCTAAACATTGATTAATTAGGTTTAAAATGTTCGTCTCGTAAAATATAACAAAACTGTGTAATTAGTTTTTAATTTTATCTACATTTAGTACTCTATGTATTTACCGATATTTTAATGTGACGAGGAATAAGAATTCTACGTAGTGAAATTTGTGAATAAATTTGGGAATTTGTGGATGAATTTGGGAATCTAAACCAGGGCTATGCCTCCGATCCCAGACCGGTATTCCGGTGCGGATACTCCGGTCGGTGGCGTGGACGGCGGACAGAGAGGTCTAGAGGCCGTAGCAGCAGGCCGCGCCGCCAATGCACGTGCACGGATAACGCGGCGGCCGTGCGCGACTATGTTAGCTACTAGTACTTTAATGACGACGACATGACACGGTATCATCATTGGTGTCCAAATGCGTTATTGTTAGGTACACTCTCAACCAGCAGCCAGATCGTCCTAAATTAACACCCCTTGTTAGTCATATATACTCCCTCCCTCCCTTCCTCCTAAATTAAATCAACTTCTAGAGTTATATTAAGTGAAACTATAAATCGACTTTTTTGAGTTGTTTTAAGGCAACCCATTTTAAATTTGACTAGATTTATGATAAAAAAACGCTTCAATATTTATGGCACTAGATGAGTATCACTAGTAACATCATGGAATATTTTTTCCATAATGTACTTATTTTATATGTCATAGATGTTGTTATAATTTTTTTCTGTACAATTTGCCAAAGCTAAGATAGTTTGGAATTTGGTGATTCTAAGAATAAATTTATTTTATGACAAAAGGGAGTACCCTATACACTAGTCTAAGCTCTCTCTCTCTCTCTCTCTCTCTCTCTCTCTCTGTAGGAGAATGTAAGTATATGTTAGCTTCAGCAAAAAAAAGAGTTACCCATAAAAATCAAAGAACTTTCTGCCATTCAGAAATCTAGCTAATGATGCCATCAATCTCTACAAATTTTCACATATTGATTGATGCACATGGGGCATATGCGCTTAAGGGAGAAAACAACATTCGTTGCATTTTCTCCTTATCCACGATTTTCACCAACAGTTGTTCAATCGTTCGTAGTTGCATATAGGTACACAATGTTTATCGACAACTTCCGGTTACAAAAAAGTAGATAGAGACATGAGCATCGCGAATTCTATTTGTTTCCCCATTTTAGGCCACAAGTTAGAACATTTCGAACTCTTGTGTATTGCGTCTACTTAACAAACATCCCTAGTTTGTACGAATGTGTATACGTACATTGGTTTGGTTTCTCGAATGAGAGGTAAGGGAAAGGAAATTCCTTAAACATTACTCACTCATCTTATCCATGCAAATGCGTGTCATGTGTGTCCTTTTTCCCTACTTGTCCATCCGCATGTCACTCGTGTCAATTTGGCCTATCTGTTTCTTTAGATAATGGAACAAAGCTCCAGATTTTGGCCTACTATGCGCGGACGAAATCACCTTTTGCGATTACATGTCAAATGCTTGAGAGATATGGACACAACAATAATGTTAACCAAGCAACATGATGATATCTCCACATTGTGCCCAAATAGCTAGTCACACGTGCTAGAATGTTGTGTGCTTCCGTGTCCCTTCTGCCGTGTTGCTCTATCCTTTTCCCTTGAGTCTGCACCAGAAAGAAGCCAGCTCTCTCTGTTGGTGGCTTGCGGGCTTTGTTTCTTGCCTTGCAAGAGCTTCTCTTCGTTCCTCTCTCCACATTCCTGGATCCCATCCTATATAAGGAGCAGGCCACAATTTCATTTGAAAAAAAATTCAAGTTCCATATACAAAGCCACAAAGCCACACTAATCAAAATTTCTGTGAGTTATGTTAGACTGAGAGACCAAACTGACCATACAAAACAGTGATTGCACAATTTTGTTCTGTTTGAGCCAGTGCATGAAAATGAGACCGTCACCATCATCTTTGTCGTCATCATCCAGATCCATTTTTGGGATTGGAACTCGTAAGTTTCTATCTATATAAGCGTACATGCATGGCTTGAAGTCATATTCATCTTACTATGGCTTCGTTTAGCAAATGTTATTGGTTCTCTCTTAGCAATGCTGCTATTTCATTTACCAAATTAATAAAACTGCTGCAAATTCTCTCATTATTTGGCCATGAACTGTAGATGGTTTCATTTCTTCCCAAACATGTTCTGTGCCCGGCTAAATGCTAGCAGTCTTTATCCTTTGAAGTTTGAAGGAACGTTTTTTTTGTCTTAGTGCATATGTGTTGTTTTTTTTTTTGAAAAGAATCAGCGGGGGATATGTGTTGTTGCTGATAAGTTCGATCTTATGATAATGTTTTCATCACACACCGCGTAAAATTACAAGATAAACACGCAGTGTATTCAATTGAGTTACGAAAATGGACTCTGTTTTTGTACATGTTTGGACTAGTTGAGTGTGAGAATTTGATGTATGCATAGTCCAGAGTTCACACATGGTCAAGCTAGGAAGAATGAAAGATAGTCTTTCATGCAAGGCTACAAAACTAATTACAAACTGTTGAGATTGACGCATGTTTTTCTTTTGCTTCTTTGAAATGTGAAGCATGTTTATTTCCTTGATTGGCGTCTGCAAATTAAGTTGCTGTCCATATAATGCTGCACACTTGTCTTTCTAGCTAGCTAGCTAGCTAAGCTAAGCTTGTGTTACTCCTGCTTGCATGTAAAGCAACGACAATCTTTACTCGGAAAAACCATTTCTTGACGCTTTCTCCTGCCGTCCATACATACATACATACATACATACATACCACGCACGTTGCTTTGCTTTGCTTTGTTTTCTTCTATTGCTTGCTGCCCTTGCTCTCATGTGATGTCTCATGTCCAACTCCGACTCGACCTGATCCATCGTTGCAGCTGATGACACCACCATGGAGAGGAGCAGCTCCACCCCTTCCAGCAGGACTCCGGCGAGGCTGCCGCCGCCGCGCAGCCCGCTCTGCGTCGACGAGGAGTACGACAGCGCCTTCAAGTCCAAGTCTTTCCTGGACCTCTGGTCGCACGCGCACCGCCACCTCATGCACACTTTCTCCTCGGCCTCCTTCAAGCAGCTCGCATCGTCGTCCAAGTCCGGCGGCGTCAAGGACGACGAGGTTGACGACGCGGCGGCGGCCGCTGCCTTGGAGCAGTCGTGCTCGTACACCGTTCTCGACGACTTCGTGCTAGAGCCCAGCCCAGAGGTGCTCGGGCGTGGGCGGCGGCGGCGGAGACGCCGCGTCGAGAGGCTGCTGATCGAGTACTTCGACGTGACGCAGGAGGCCTGCGAGGCGTGCTCCTCGCTCCTCGCCGCCATTGGCGCCGCGCGGCGCCACCAGCTCACGCTCCGCCGCCTGCTCCACTGGCTGGAGGTGGACTACGACGGCAGCGGCAGCGACCCCGGCGCCGCGAGGGACGCGGTCGCGGCGCACGTCCGGCTCGACAACCCGCTGTCAGCGGGGCGGCTGGCGGGGTTCCACGAGGTGCACGGGCGGTGCGGCCCGCTGGCGGCGCGCCTGGCGTCGGCGCAGTGCCGGCTGCGGCGTCTGGCCCGGGCGATGCGCGTGGCGCGGGGCACGGCCGCAGCGGCGCTCGCGGCGGCGTGCGCGGCCGCCGTGGTGGCGGGGGTGGTGTTCGCCGCGCACGCCGTGGTGGGCGTCGGCGCCGCAGCCGCCGCCGTAGGAGCCACCCCGGCCACCGCCGTGCGGTGGGCCGCGGAGCGGGTGAGCCCGCGGCGGTACGCGCGCGCGGGCGCGGCGGTGGACGCGGCGGCGCGCGGCGCGTACATCGTGGGGCGGGACCTGGACACGGTGAGCCGCATGGTGCGGCGCGCGCACGACGAGCTGGAGCACGGCCGCGACGTGGCGCGCATCGCGGTGCGGGGCCGCGGTGAGCGGCCGCTGATGCAGGAGGTGGCGAGGGAGGAGGCGGAGTGCGAGGAGGACCTCAGGGCGCAGCTGGAGGAGCTGGAGGAGCACGTCTGCCTCTGCCTCATCACCATCAACCGGAGCAGGAGGATGGTGGCGCACGAGATGGCGCAAGGCTTGCCGTCGTCGCTGGAGGCGACGCCGCCGCCGTCCCAAGATTAGCTTCGCATCATTCACCAATCATCTCTTAGCTAGCTAGTTCATCATCATTGTCCATATAATCGATTCTACAATAGAAACGAGAGGAATAATTGAGAGCGATTCTTGTACAGTACGTAGTATACGAATTTTTTTTTCCCGTGGGAAGGAGTGTGTGTATATATATATGACTGAGGTACTGATGTACAATCAACTCCTTTGAACTTGTAGAGATATAATTTTCCTTTTATTTGCTTATGTTAGTTTTATTTTATCCTTTTATTTATGTATTGCAAGTTAAATATGAGCAATAAATTGGTAGTTATGGGTGGAATTAGATCATGTTTTGTATCCTTAAGCTAGGGTTCAAGATCATGTTTTCCCTTATCAGATTATAAGTGAATGATATAATGCACAAATGCATGCAAATACGGATTATAAAATGTTCGAAAAACAGGAAACTGAAATCACACTAGATTTTTTTAATCAATAATATACTACTTGTTTTTTTCAATAATATAAACAGGGAACAGATTGGTAAAGAACATACTACTTGCCAATAATTGACAAATCATGCTTAACAATTGTACACTAGCAATTCTCAAAGAAAAAATTGTACACTAGCAAAAAGCAAGGAGCATTTCTGGTTCACTTTACGATTTTAGTGCTGGGATGTGTTTGTGTTGCGTTGCTTTGGGAGAGAAATATTGGATAATCTATTTTAAATAGTGGACAATTCGATTCATGTCCACAAGATAGATATTGTCAGTCCCCAATTCTTGCACACATCCACCTATTTGTTATATCCGGATTATCCATATCTAGTTGGTTTCATAAAACTAGTTTATGTCCTGAAAAATAGTTTCATAAATTGTATCCACAGTACTTTTTATCTCTTGCTTAGGGCCATATAGGATTGTCCCACTCTTGAATTAGCTAAGGAAATTAGGAAGAGATATGATTAAATGCCATTGAAATTAGGATAATTTGTTTTTGCAAGTTGTAAACGATTTCTTATACGGTAAACTATATGTCTACATGGGAACCAAGATATGATTAGTAGATGATAAGAGATAGAAGACATGTGATTGGATATGCTAAAAAGAAGAAGAAACCTGATTGGATAAAAAATATTTTAACGAAATCAACTATTTTAGAAATTTATTTTTATGTATAGTTTCTACCACCGTTATAAATTGATGCATTAAGCTAAAATTGTGCTTCCTTCTACACCAATTCATTAATCCGAGGTTGTTTACATGTTAGTATTACCAGTTACCATTGGTTCTATAGTATTTTAGCTTTCTTCTGAGGTCATGGCAAAGCATAAGATTAGAAATCTGTGACCTTGCATTTATGTTTTTTGTCCAGCTCCTTGATCTCCAAACACCAGTAACTTGTACCGCCAGAACTAAATGCACACAGGTTGCAGCACCGAGAGTGGAAAACTGTGCCAGCACAAAAGGCAAAAAAAAAATGGTCCCAGAGATTTGGAGATGCGGGGTATCGATCCCCGTACCTCTCGCATGCTAAGCGAGCGCTCTACCATCTGAGCTACATCCCCTTTGTGTTTCTCCATATAATTAGATTTTATATCAATGAGTTCAAGTAATTTTAATCTGAATCCTAAACCACGTGCTATTATCACAATTGATAATAAATTGCAAACTGGAAATAATGGGTCATATATATTTTTGTGGGCTGGATAAAACGATTTGCACTTGTTTTAAAGAAGCATTTGGTTGGGATAGTATACTAATATCTTTGATTGCGAAGGGGCTCATGGTGCAGTGGCAAAGGCCAATGGTTTGGGAGCTCCCGCCAAGGTTCAAACCCTGAGTACCACACCAAAAGCTGTAGGGGTGTAAACCCCTCCAGTATTACTTAAAAAAAAATCTTTGATTGGTGGTTACCAATTCACAGTCACACTGTCATATTAAATTATCGTTTATACTATTCACAGTTTTCTAGGGCTTACGGACAACTAGGAATAAGAATGGATTAAGATTTTCCCGAGGTCCTCTACTGAGATTTTCCACAACATTCTGCAGTACGTGTTACAGAAAGGCTACAGCAAGTTCTTGGAAGGCAAGAGCAAAACTTTGATCATGCGGAGCTGGCTAGAGGGCTTTTCAAGAGCTAACTAAAGACATTGAAGTGGAAGGGATTTTGTAATGTGAAAGCCTGTTACCTATGTCAAACGTTCTGTAGTTTTTTTTTATCAACGGGCAGTCGTTTATTGGTGTTTTGCACAACCATCGCTTTATCTTAATTGCTTGATTGGGTTACAGATTTGAAACAGACAAAAACCATGCGATGAACATTAAGCAGAACTCAAAATGACAATCTAAACAAGTAGCGAGCATGACTACTAACAATGAAACATTAGGAATGCGAACAATAAGGGCCAAATAACTCAAAATACAATAACAAAAAATGGATAGCAAATTTAGAAAAAAAACATCGGCACTAATTTCATGTTTTTCTGATTAAATAAATTAAAATAGAAAAAACCCGCCTTACAAAGTTACAAACCACATTGACCGGTTTGAGCTAGTGTTTCATCCGAATTCAGCTATTGCAGGGTGTCCGGTATCTAGTTATACAGTTTAGGATTGAATGAAAACCGGGGGCTGCTTTACATGTTGAAGAAGACGAGCCGAGCTCCTGAACACACACACCGCTCTTGTTTCAGCGTTGGCCGAAACTGAATACACAAGTGAATGGTCGCAAAGAAACTTGTGTTTCCATTGCTTTGCATAGAATTTATACACAGACCTCATCCACTATCGGGTACATGAGGCATGGCTACAGTACTCAAATATTCCTAGTACTATTCTAGCATCAGCTCGAGACGTGACTGATGAAAGCTCTACAGGCGCACGACCTAACGCCATGCTACTACAGGACCAGGACATGGTCGGCCTCGATATAAGCTGACCCCTACATGTCCTTGACCATGTTGAGAAGTAAAAGATGGGATGACAGCAGATTATGTCCAACAATAATACCATTCAATTCAATCCATTGATATAACAGGCTAAATATTACATTGATTTTCTCTGTAGGGTATTGTTGACACAGACACACTATCCCTGAATGTGATTCAAGAAATGCTTCAACAAGCTGCCTCAAGACTATCAAGAAGAAGCTGATCTGCAAAGCTCTTGGCATAATTAGGAAACTTGCTGAAGATGACCCTGATGAGTACAAAAAATTATTACTATATAATTATTACTACATACAGTACTAAAAAAATCTTCTCTAATCAGATGAAGAGGAAAGTGAGCTGGAGGAGAAGAAGGGCCAGTACACCAAGTTCTGGAATGAGTTTGGCAAATCAATCAAGCTGGGTATCATTGAAGATGCAACTAACAGGAACTGCCTTGCGAAGCTTCTTAGATTTGAAAGGTTGTCCTTTCGTACTCTTTTTCAAACATTGTCTCTTTAATTATTTGTATTGTGCCTGATCTTATATTTGCTTGCCTCAGTACCAAGTGAGATGCCAAACCTGCCTCTCTTGATGAGTATATTTCAAGGATGAAGCCAGGGCAGAAAGACATCTTCATCACGAGAAGCCGCAAAGAACAGCTGGAGAAGTCTCCTTTCCTTGAGGGAGGTTAGCCAAGGAGAACTATGAGGTATGTTGCTGATCTTGATGCAAAATAGTTATCCATTCTGAAATCAAGGCCAAGAGATGCTGCTGATCTTGATGTAAAATAGTTATCCATTCAGGAATCAAAACCAGGGCGCTGCATCAAATGCATTGTCCCTTTTAGTTTTGCTTTTTCATTGTGCGTTACAGTTTGTGAACTAAAGCTGCATTTCTTTTGCTTTGCAGGTTATCACCTTCACTGACCCTGCCGATGAGTACATGACGCAATACCTGATGGACTACGAGTACAAGAAGTTCCCGAACGTGTCCAAGGAGGGCCTGAAGCTGGGCAAGGACTCAAAGCTCAAGGAACTCAAGGAGTCGTTCAAGGAGCTGCCCGACTGGTGGAAGGAGGCCCTGGAAAGCGAGAGCGTGGACTGAGTGAAGATCAGGAATTGGTTGCACAACACCCCCTGTGTTGTCCTCACCTCCTAAGTACAGGTGGAGCACTAACATGCAGAAGATAATGCAGGCGCATACCCTGTTGGGCTCGAGCAGGCAGGCGTACATGCGTGGCAAGAGGTGTTTTTTTTTTTTCTGCGACTGGCAAGAGGTGCTTGAGATCAACCCCAGGCACACCTCATCATCAAGGAGCTCCGCGACAAGGTCGCCCAAGACAACACGGTACCTAACCTGCACTTCCTTGTAAGAGCTTTACATACAAACCATGGGTGCTAATTGATCGATGTTAAGGAATGTGTTGCGGATTTCAACAGATAGTATGGTTGAAAAATGAGAACCAGTAACTGGTACAATAACAGTTCTGTTTGTAGTCCTCCAATATGTAGTGCCAATTTCCCCGTCCATTCTGTACAGTGTACACTGACTAATGAGAAAATTAGCTGCCCTTATTGGACAATGCTTGACGTGTGGTTGTCCAGTAATTGTATACAGTGGTAACCCAAGCTTTAATTGTATACAGTGGTAACCTTTGGTACATGTAACATAAGCTTTGTTCCTAACTATTCTTTGGAAGCATGGGATTTTAATTTTGCGAGATACATCGGTTTCTTGAACTTCATATTAAATCTAGATTATAGATAAGACACTTTCCTTAGTTTCTTTGATGAACTATGGTCAGGCAAATGATGCGATTCTAATCGCCTGAGCGTAGTTCTCTGCTTATATGAAATATGAAGCTCAATTTATGCTTAATTGTGTTCTTCCAGATAAACAGACATTTGCTCAATAAACTATCTTATTCCTATGTTGAGACTGCTTTAGACACCAAACTGATGCATTAAGCCAAAATTGCGCGTACTTCCACATCCATCCATTCCATTCATTGGTCACCAAATAGTTATATGGTATTTTAGCTTTCCATTTTTTTTCTTCTGACGGAATGGCAAAGCATAAGATTAGAATAGCTTTCCATTTTTTTTTTCTTCTGACGGCATGGCAAAGCATAAGATTAGAATATGTGACCTTGCAGTTATATGGTTTTTGAAATCTCCAATATCCAGCTCCTTGTGATTTCCGGACACTAGTAAGTTGCACCTAAAAAAAAAGATGCGGGGAATCGAACCCTATACCTCCCGTAAGCTAAGTGAGCGCTCAACCATCTGGGCTACATCCTCTTTGTTTTCTCCGAGATGAGTACATATTAGATGAATATGATTGAAGCTCAAACTTTCTAGGAATTCCCAATCAGAATCCTAAACCACGTGCTATTATCACAACAATAAATTGCAAACTACCCTTCCAGCTTGACGAAGAGAAAATGGAAGGGTAGTGAGAAGTGTGTGTGTGTGTGTGTGTGTGTTTTTTGAAGAGCCAAACGGCAAAACTTTTATTGAATGGATAAAATTGTTACATCATTGACCAAGTAGTGAGAAGTGTTGTCTTTGTGGGGAGGTTTTCTAACTACCCTTCCAAGCTTGTGTAAAGTAGTTTCTAGGAGGTTTTCTATTGTATAAAACAATAAGAAACTTGCTTAATTTCTAAATAATTATAAATAATTTATTTCTTAAAATATAAAACTAGCATCATTTTTTTTAAAAAATTTCTATTTGTTAATAATCTAGTTAGATTTATTTGGAGTGAATTGATTTATGTTTCTATTATTTTACTATCCATAGTTCTGCTCATTATTTATTAAAATTATCCTTTTGCGCCATATAATATACGGATCAACCAAGGGATCTGATATATACTGAGTATATAGAAATATGTGGAAGACAACACCGTATGTCACGTTTCATACCCCACCACATGTATAGATCCTAGTAGAAGGGTCCCCTTGCTTCACACGGGTGGGTTTTTTTAGCACTCCATGACCCTGTTTGATTTATGTGTTAGAGAGTTTGAGTTATTTAGGGCTCAACTAACCCTAAAGAATTTAAACAGGAGGGTTAGGTTGGAGTTAGTTTCATCTAACCCACCTAAAAACTATCCTCAACAAAAAATAATTATTTGGGTTAGTTCTGATGGGTCCACTCAAAACTGATGACATCATAGGCCCTGTTTGGATACTCTAACTTGGCTAGAGGTTAGAGTTAGTTTCTAACTCTAAATTAGCCCTAAATTAACTCTAGTCAAAAAGGTGTTTGGATGCAAGGGTTAGATTGACAATAAATATATTTTTAATATAAGATCTTTAAATATAATATTAATCATGAGATAAATATTTGTTAAAAATTTTATCGAAACATATCCATGTGGGGTCTTGTTTTAAAGAGTTTATTACAAAAATATTATAGTGCAATCAGATTTTAATTAGGATACATGGTTTAGGAGATATAACTTTTTTTACTACCAAAATCATGGGACACACGATGATGTCATTAATTTTGAATAGGCCCATCAGAACTAACCCAAATAATCATTTCTTGGTGGGATAGTTTTTTGGGTGAGTTAGATGTAACTAACCCCAATCTAACCTTCATGTTTGATTCTTTAGGGTTAGTTGAGCCCCAAATAACTTAAACTAACTCTAACTCATGGATCCAAACAGGGCCATCGTGTATCCCATGCTTTTGGAAGTAAAAAAAAGACATATCTCCTAAACCATATGTCCTAATTAAAATCTGATTGTACCATAATATTTCTTACAATAAACTCTTTAAAACAAGACCCCACATGGATATATTTTGATAATTTTTTTAATAAATATTTATCTCATAATTAATATATATTTAAAGATCTTATATTAAAAATATATTTATTATTAATCTAACCCTTGCATCCAAACACCTCTTTGGCTAGAGTTAGTTTAGGGCTAGTTTAAAGTTAGAAACTAACTCTAACCTCTAGCCAAGCTAGAGTATCCAAACAGGGCCTATGTTAACGGGTGTACGTAACAAGTATGAAACCAATACTGTGGATTAGTGGACCCAGTAATGTGTAATAATAAACCCAATACCATCTACAACAGGTTTGTACGGTACTGTGTAGTGACGGACCCGATGCTGTTAGCTAACGGCTTGGTACTATACGGTGACGGACCCGGTATGATTTTGCTAACGGGTTGGCACTGTGGATGAATAGTGAGATATGAGGGGGAAATGTTGTGATGAATAGTCCTCTATGAACAATGAAACCCGGTTACCATGTTTAAAGGTCTTTATAGATTTGGGCATTTGCACAACCATCTCTTTACGTTCGTTGCTTGACTGGGTTATAGATTTTAAACTAGACAGTGTCTCAAACATCATGCAATAAACATTAAGCAAAGCTCAAAACGACAATTTAAACAAGGGACGAGCATGCTACAAACAATGAAACATGAGGAATGTGAACAAATATGGACCCAATAACTCACAAACGGATAGCATTTTTAGAAAAAAAAACATCAGCACTAGTTTAGTATTTAACCGCCTTACAAAGTTACAAACAACTCTAAGCAAGTAGTTAGGCCCATTTCCTGCATTCCCTTGTAAAACTAATGTTTTCAGATATGGTTCCATTCCACAAACACTTATATGCTTAATGTGGGTATAGATCACCAAGTTCATTAGCACGGACACGCATCATCAAAACACACAAGGAAGAAAAAAAAAAAAGGCCGGCAACTCTGAGATAGTGGCTGGGCTGAGCACGCGTAAACTGACAGAGACCCGCCAGCAAAGCACGCCAGGGCCGACCACTTGAGCTCGGCTCAACCCAGCCCATGTGCCCCTTGGCCTACTTGAACTGCAGCCTGCTCGCGTACGTCTAGTTTAAAATCGCCGGCGCCGGCCACGTTGGTGACGAGCACGAGCTCGAAGTAGTCCCGGCCGCTGACCGTGAACCTTACCCCGCCGCAGCGCCTGCAGGGCACGCGGCGGAACAGGACCGGCACGATCCCGCCACAGTACGCGCCGATCCGCTCCCACGCCGGCTGTGCCATGTCGAAGTGCTGCCGCGGCGGGTTGCACCACCCGCCAGAGTCGGTGCCTAGCGCGTAGTTGGGCGGGCAGAAGTTGGTTGCTGTGACGGTGACGGACGCGCCCCGGCCGCGGCGGCACCACCGCGGGTCCGTGGTGAAGTCGCAGACTAGTCTGTAGCACTGCCCGCACGACGCGCCGGAGTTGAATAGCGCTGTGCTTAGCGCCGCCGTCCGCGTCCCGTACCCCTGCGCGTACAGGTTTCCATACCCGCACGCGCCGCCTGCGTAAGTGCGTGCGTGAGCACACGGTGTGTCAGTCAGTCGTCACGATGGAGACGAAGAGATGGAACTTTTTACATCCATAGGTGACGTACCCATGGTTCCGGATGCGTCGCTGCCGCCGTAGAACGTGGCGCTGCCCTTGCTCCAGGCGGACGGCCTGAACGCCCCGGCCGGCGAGGCGACGGCGAGCACCCAGCCGAGCACCAGCGCGGCGGCCGCGGCCGTCATCAGGTGCCTGTAACCGTAACCGTAACCGTAACCGTAACCGTGCTCTATCGACGGCCGACGACCGATCACCGATCAGGTGGTCAGGAAGCGCGGCAGAGTACAGTAGACCTCGTCTTTGTGTGTACGCAGACGACGAAGCTAGTGGCAGCGGTGAGCCGTGCAAGCGCAGCTGAGCAGGCGGCTCTGCGAAGGGTCGGCCGGCCGTGTACGTATGTATATATATGGTGGCACGAGGCCGGCCGGCGATCGCGCGCGCATGCGACATGGGCGGCGCACGTTCTGCAATGCAACTGTGCGAGGCGCCGCACCGTGACTTGCGCGGCAGCAAGCATGGCGAGACGTGCGGTGGAAGTTACGGCATGTGGCTCTGCGATTCTGCACCTCCTGCACCAAGGCCGGACGAGGGCGACCTCGGTGCGTCCGTCCCATGTTCTGGTTCTGCTCGCCGGCCGAAGAGCATGGGATCGTGTTCCTGCCTGCCGCGACCTAGATGTTTGTTTCTGCAGCATGGAATGTCCCGGACAGGACACGGTAGAGCGGCCAAGCGAAGCACATGGCTAATCAAGCTTAGTCGGCTTACGGGATTGCATCCTCATTACTCTAAATTCTAAAAATTTCATTCTAAATTTGCTGATATGACATGAAACGTCCGTCCTATGATCCCAAGGAGAGGAGATCGGGATCGAATTGCATTGGTCTGGTATGGAGTAAGACTTTTGCATTGCAGGCAGGAGTGCAGGCTGGTTGTAAAGATTGGATCGGTTCGTCCATGGTCGGTGAAAGGTTCGAAAACATGCAGGTACCAGAAACCGATCGATCTTCTTCTTGCTTGCTTGCTTCAAGGAGTAGTAAGACTTTGCGGCTTGAGTGAAGTTGTGGCTTTGCGATGGATTGACTTCACTCACTGCACAAGCATGATGCACAAGCAGTGCCATTTTGACTTGAGATCACGGAAACTCAATATGTTAAGACAGCAAGAATTTGCAGCGAGTGCTCGGCCGTCGTCTAAGCAATGTAGCTTGGACCATCTACGCACAATGATGATCGCAATTGCACGGCGCCGCATGCAATCGATCTAGTACGGCAATGAAACGAAACAGGTTGAGTGAGGTGCGGCTCTCAGCATGTTGAGAATTGAGATAACAGTACCATACTGTCACACCCGGTTTTAAGAACAAAACCAGATATACACTATATGTGAGTCTTAAAGGACAAATCTCACGTATAGCTACAAATAGTATCAATAATAATGCTTTAAATATAACGTACACAATATATAAAAGATCACCTAATAAACAATCAGCGGAAAGACGACTTCAAACTCCGGGTGTAGACTTTACTCCATTGGATTTAATTGACTGGTTGACAATAAGCCTAATACTCCTCCTGAGGTGTGGGGGGAATAGTAAGAATGAGTCCATGTCAAACTCAATAAGTATAGCAAAAGTATAGGTCCGATAACACATGATCAATGTAACATAAATAATATAAAGCATAAAACAGTAAATATGAGCATGTTAACAAATAAGTCATTATCTTAATATAAAGATTTCAAGGCCGCTCGTGTCCTTGAGCAAGGCTAGTATACCAGTTTATTAAACTCTGCGCAGAGGTGTATATTTTCACTGTGAGCCGTGAATTGCCCTTTCGCCCGAGGCCCATCGACCTCTTAGCTCACTACCAAGGAAAGCCGGCAGGGTTCACTATGAAGCCTTTCAAAGGTTCGTCTAATAAGTTAGGGCCACTAGGTTTCCCCATCAATAAGCATGAACCCTCCCCCAAGAGGTGACTAATAAAAGATAAGAACCACACCTTCTTGGCAGGCAGTGGGATCATACAGATCGGAGCCCCCTTTTGCGCCCTTTCGGGTAACCACTAACAAGCTAGAAAAGGGTCTCATACTGAGCTAAAACTAGAGCCATGTAGCCCTCACAGCTATACTGTAAATCCCGAAGGTTCTCTTACGAATAAATCATCAAGTTGCTAAAATATTATTTTATCGTTTATTGCTTAAATATTAATTAAGTCACAAGATCATGGCCACAGAAATATAACCCAAACTATACTTGCCTCGTTCAAAGCTTTCCTAATAGACCTGTTGATCCTGGTTGTCCAAGAACTCTTGGTCTCCAATTCTAATTGTACTTGTTAGTCCTCAGCTCCCGATCTTTAGCACTCATGAACTGCTCTTCGTCTAGTCGTAGCAAACAAATAACACAAACAGGCAAAGCTAAGAACAAACACCAATCAAAAGAAACACTAAATAGAAGGCGGTCTATACGGTAGAACTCGTTACTATGATCACGAGAACGTAAGGGTGACCAGCAAAGAAGCTATCGTAGTGTGGCACAACTAACGAGGTTGATCTAGGCTATACGCATGTTGAGAAAAGGCGTTGATGGATCCTTTATTCTAACCCATAAATAAGTCATAATCTGAAAAACCTAGAATATGGTATACATCACTATGATCGCATAGCTTACGTCGATACGATTCTAAAAAGTATAAATTTGCTAAAAACGGAGTTAAAACGTAAAAGTTATGGCTAAAACAAGGTCAAGGGCATAACCGTAAATAAACAGAACTATTTTTGTATTCAAAAATAATTTAAAAACTGAAATAAAACTCATTTTGGACCTAAATCATAAATACCGATGGCTTCAGGGTTAAAACTGTAAAATAAATAGCCTGTTTTGAACTGCGGTGGACTACATCATAATTATAGAAAAGTCCAGGGGCTTTTCTATAAAAACACCATGGCTGACCGGCCAGTTGACCAGGTTGACTGGTCAGCGCTTGCGTGGCGCACAAGTGGCTGCCACGTCGGCGGCCGACTGGGTCTGTTGACCCTCGGTTGACCGGTACCCCTCGATCTAATCTGGGCCATCCAGTTTGGATCGGGTGGCCCGGGTCGGCCGATGGGGTCTGAGTCGCCGGGGATGGCGCTCCAGGCGGTGGCGCGTCGCCAGAGGCTCGCCGGAACGGCGCTCCGGGGCACGGCTGATGGTGCGGGGAACACTGGAGTGACGAGCGGGGCTTCGCGGACTCGGCCGCAGGGTTAATGACGGCGGAAGACGGTGGCGCCATGATCGGCGGCGAGGTCCTTGTTGGCGTGTGCGGGAAACGGCCTACGAGCCACGGAAGACATCGGGGAAGGGCGCAAGAGAGAGAGAAGCTCACCGCGAAGATGATGGCTGGGTCCTTGTCGTCACGTTCGGCACTGAGAGAAGAGGCGACGCGGAGGGGCGGACAATTACTCCGGTGAGGTCGCGGCGGTGTTGCTGTGGTCGAGTATTGACGCCGGGAAGTAGAGGCGGGGGCGCGATATGCTCCTGAGAGTCTGACGGAGAGAAGAACGAGGTCGGAGGTGGACTGGAGACGACGTATCGACGGCGGCGGCTCCAAGCTCGGCGCGGTGGCTAAGACGGCTAGGGTTTCACAGTCCCGCGAAACCGATGCGGCAGCAGGCTAGGGTTCCAAACGGGGCGCGGCGCACAGGTCTGGTCCTTTATAGGCACGGGGATCCTCGGGAGGCGCACCCGACGCGGACTCGGGCGGCGGCGCGGTATGCTGCGCGATGCGGGAGCGACGACGACGCTGACTCGTGGGGCTGGAGGGCGGGATCCACCTGTCGGCGTCCGAGCGCGACGGAGCGGCGCTTGATGGGCCGGCCTGCCTGCCGAGGAAGGAAGACGCGCGACGGCGGCTACTACTGGCTAGCTGGGCCGCTCGGCCCAAGATGGCGGCAGGCGCGCGCTGCGCTTGGTGGGCTGGTTGGCGGGCTCGCGGCCTGGCGCGCGGCTGGCTGCCTGGCTGGCCTGTGGCCGCCGGTGGCTAGAGCTGGCCGCTGTGGCCGGCCGCTGCTGCCGTTGCCTTGGCCATGGCTGGCCAATGCTGGCCATGGCCGGCTGGAGGTGGCCACTGGTGGCCAGGGTTGGCCATACTTGGCCAGAAGGGGCTAGGGGTGGCCAGGGTCCTCTAGGGAGCAAAAGTTAGGCAACAAGTTTAAACAACCATCAAAAACTTGTGCAGCGGCATGTATGCACATACATGTATCTAGCTCGATATATTTTTACTTTATTAAAATATTTATTTTGCCTATGTTAAATGCCCACCAAATACAAAATTAAATCATTTTTGACTATTTAAAAGTGCCAAAATTTAGGGTGTTACACATACCAAATTTCTGGCTTGTGTTCAGGGCTTTGCATTTTTATATCTGTAGGCATGAGAAATAGGGCGCAGAAGCACATGATGTGCAAGTGCACAATACATAGCAGCCGCCGTGAAGCTATCCCGTTTCACATTTGGCCTCACGGAACCTGGCTTTCTAGTGAGTGCTTGGGGTTTAGTGCACAAGTTTCTCTGAACCAAATGTTCAGACAACCGACATGTTCTGTTGTGCCACATATCCAATTCTTAGATCAGAATTCCCTGTTTCTTAGAAGAGAAAAAGGGGAGAATTATAAGGGTGTCTACTGAAAGATACAGCTGCAAATTGATGATGCAGTAGCTGTCGTTGTTTTTGTTTTGTTTTTTTAAAACAAAATAGAAATGGGTTCTCACCTCTGCTGCCCATGAACGGCCCATTCATTGCTGCTTCTACTCAAAATAACCGAAGTGTGAATGCGAACAGTAGTTGAGTGGTAAGCCGGTGACTGAAACTGAAAAAAATCTAGGGCGCCTAGAGGCTTAGGCTGAAGGCCAATCATATGGAAGTGAAGTGAATAAGTGACTTGGGCACTTGGCAGCCTTAGGCCACTACCTAAGCTAATATTATGCTCATGCTGCTTTAGATTATCATCATTGTGGTTAAGTCAATTCTTGTTTTCTTGAGCCGTACCTATTGTACTTGTGAAGTCCTTCTCTGACTTTGGTTATAAACATTCGTTACAGTACAATATAGACTCTTGGGTCTTGGCATTATATTACGGCCTATTGTATTTGTGTGTGCACTATGTCTGCGTGATTTGTGTGGCCCGGACAGGATACGGTAGGGCGGCCAAGCGAAGCACATGGCCAATCAAGATCAGTCGGCTAGCGGGATTGCAGTCTCATTACCCAAAAAGTTTCATTTTTAATTCGCTGACATAACATGAAACGTCCGTGCTTTGATCCCAAGGAGGAGATCGAGATCAAATTGCATTGGTAATTTGGTATGGCGTATTCAGTGTTGCAGAGAGTAGTGCAGGCTGGTTGTCTTCGGTTCTGTTAGAAAATTAGGCATTTTCATTTTAATTCCGAAAATTAACAAAGGGTGATGAAATATTTAATTATGAAGGTGAACATGAATAGCATGATTGCAAATATGAGCATATCAACAATGATAGCCCCTTCGTTATTTGGTTTTGATCAGATATACTGGACCCAAAGCTGAATACAGATATGTGTGGCCCCATTATAACTCAAACCTAGCACTTGACTTTATCATCTACATAGAAATAATATGTATGATTGACTTCGGCGACAACCTTCACTTAAGCTTCATGGCATTGCCATTGTTAGGTTGCTCCTTCACATGGCCTTAAGGCCTCAATGGCCCTCTCTTCATAACTGAGCCTTCGCCAAAGAAGTTGATGTAGTCAAAGTGGGTGTGAAATTGTTTAAATAGGCGAGGTAGCTGTATCTGATCATGAGATGTCTTCAAGTTTTCTATCAAGGACACCAAGCATGGCTTTCGTCTTCGGACAAATTGCTTGTCCGATGGGCTCCTCGCTAGGCCCTCTTGGTTGGTGTTTGTGAGAAATTCATTTGCGTGCTTGAAGACGTAGTTGTGGTCACATTTGTCATATACGGCGATCTGCTTGCTCCAATTATTGATGGTGAAGACAAAGTTGAAGAGATGCCTAATGTGATCACCCCACTCCAAATTGATGGTGAAAAATGAAGTCAAAGATGCCGATGATGATCCTGCTCAAAATTGATGGTAAAGGCAAAGTTTTTTTTTGAGGCAAACTTCGGGGGGATCAACTTGGTCCCCACCTGCATTTTCATTCCACAAATACGGGGGCGATGAGCCCTGATGGTGGAAGGCTAGGCCTTTCACAGTTTACATGGCGCTAAATACATTAGGAAGATTTATTACATAGGAAGAGAAGATCTCCAAGTGTCAACTAGCACTAAGTCTTTCTTCGGGATACGACATGCCCAATCGCTCTGGGCATTCTTGCAAGCAGCTTTCAGGCGCGCAATGTTGGATATGCCGATGACGATCCCCTCACTCTAGATTGAAGGAAGATGGCAAAGTCGGTGATGCCGATGGTGATCCATCGGTTCTAGATTTATGGCGAAGGCAAAGTTGGTGATGCCAATGGCGATATTAATTTTGTCGAAGCTAATAGCTAAGTGCCTCATCAAAATGTTGACGAAGGCATAGCCAATCATGTTGAAGTCAAAGTTGAAGCCCCTCACTAAAACATTAGTGAATACATTGACGATGAAGCCAAAGTAGATGGCGAAGACCCAAAAAACAAGATGTCGGTGAATGCGCTGTCACAACTCCAAAGTCATTGGCCAAGTCCCTAACCAAAATGTTAGAGAAGACGTAGTCAATGACAGAATAGTCAGTGGTGTAACATCCTAGCCCAAGGCTTAACAGGATACTTATACCAACAAGTTGCAGCTTTTTTCGAAAGCCCATCTCCAAGGAACTCTGAGGTTAAGTGTGCTTATTGGTTTGGAGTGATTTCGGGATGGGTCACCGACCAGGAAATTCTTTACAGTTACGCACGAGTGAGGACAAAGTGCGCAAAAAAGATCGGTATTGGTCTGTGAGGGCAGTCTAGATCCTAGACAAGCTGATAGATGTAAGTGGCCTCCGCCTCGAGGAGACGAGACATTACAAGTGGCACCGAACCTATGAAACCCTATCTCTGCCCACATAACCTCCTAATGTCCTCCTAATTCCAAACCCTGTCTTCCTCTGCTTGGACCACAGAATCATGCGCAACCGCCAGAATCCCCGTCTCCCACTTGCTTGGAGTCACGCACACCTTTGCAGTGACAGAGGATGCCGCATGGACCTGCCTCATGCAGCCTGGTGATGACAAGTTGGCACACAATGACAGAATTTGCAGCGGCGGCAGCACAATGGTGAGCCCAGGTTACGAGCAGCAACGACAGCGGTGGGATGCGCTATTGTGGCGTCGTGCGGTGCGCGATAATGCGTTTGAGCACCGTGCATTGGTGCCAGTTGGGCATGGCCTCGCTCTTCGAGCCTGGGCTGATACTGGCACTAGCCATAGTGTTTGTGCCTGGCCATGACCTTGGCGCGGCGACATGACATGGCACGTCAGCACCGTCATGCCTGATAGCGCCATGCCATGGTTGCATGGGTTTTGAATTTTGAGGAAAAAACCATGCATTTTGCATAGTTTTTACCATTGAGGCTGCCTTTATGTCAAGTTGTTTTTTTTAAAACAAATTAGAGGAATGAAATGACGAGGCAGGGACGCGACCTGGGGTTGAAAACCAAACGCGGGGACCAAGGAGAAAAATTGAAGAAAACCATCACGTACGGGAGTGTGTATTATAGTGAACCATGTAGATAGCATGGTTTGTGCGTTTGTTTACTTATTCTCTATTTTCAGACCAGCCGTTTGATGAAACATTTCACAACACAGTTTTTCTTGACTTACAGACCAACGGGACCAAATTAGATAATGCTAGGAAAAAGCATCTTTCTTAAACACTTCATGCCAGCAAGTGCCTCAACCTTTTCCTCTTCAGTCATTGAACTTGTGATATGAGGTGGTTGTAACCTTCCAACATCTTTGATTCTTCCTCAACCTTTTTGCCCTCCAGCTCAAGTGTCTTTGCCTCCATGAAACAACTAGGTGAATGTTTGTCTTTATCTCTGCCAAAAAAAAAAGTTTACAAAGCCATTCAGTTTCAAAATGGTGCACATAAGTTACATCCTGCTAATTCAGTTGACTGCTTTTTTTTTTCAAAAATAGTTCACAAAGCCATTCACTTTCATCATTTTCAGAGCTACACAAGAAGCTATTATCTGAACAGAAACAAATATGCTATATTATCTAGTGAAAAACTGTGATCAGTGTGACTGCAACATGACTTTGCATGCATAGTTTGAAGGTCAGCTACTTTGCTCCAGTTGCTGTTGCCTGCTGAAATGAGTTGCTGAAAAAAATACCGTACTGCAGGTAATAACAAATGTAGCAACAACTGCTGCAAAACGAAAACAAAAAGCAAGCTGTTATGCATAAAAGAAATGTGGGTTCTGGCCAGCATTTTGCTGTAGTTGTTAAACATGCATGATGTACATTGGCATCTGCTGTCACAAGTTGTAGCTCACTATTACTTCTGTCCAATCATGTTGAAATCGTGAAGCATCTTGCATCTATATTAGACACCAGACCAGCTCCAAGGAGGTTGATTTTGCTTTCGTTTGGTTCAATTTTTTTAATACGTTATCTGCATGCTTCACCTCTGTTCATCAGTGTTGACTCATTGCTCTACATCTGTTTTTGTTTGAGTTCTATAATAGCCATTTGTCTGAGCAGAAGCATTAATTCTCTTGTAATAATGTCTGTGCTCCAAATAGATTCAAGCAAAGGTTCTGTTCACTAGCAACTTAGCAAGTTGGCTGTCAATAACTAGCCATATTATCCAAATAATGTCTGCTCTCTGTGACCATTTATCAGACAACTGAATCAACAATCCACATGTATCCATTGACCTTATGTGGCATCCAAGTCTTTAAGGACATGAGGATACGGATTGATGATGCAATGAACAATATAGATATGAATGTAAAGCTGTAAACTGAAAAGTTACAGTATCACTTACAGACAGATAATGTATTGTTTTATTAGGGAGACAATGGGGGCACTACTTTTTTAAGCAACACAATTATTTATGCAAACATGCAGCATCTGAAAGTTGAGTCATGCGTGTTCCCGTTGTAAGAGAGGATAGTACTATGATATTCCAACAAACTGTTTTATCTCATAAGCAAAAAGCAATGAGCAATACAACATTTTGCTTTCCTTTTTCATTTAAGAAGAAACAACTACTTTCAAAAAGCCCGAGAGACCCCGCGGCGTGGCGTGGCTACACCACCTTAGGCGCCTTGTCGTCCGGCTCCATGGCTACACCACCGTAGGCAAAGCTGCTGGCCTAGCTAGGCTACACCGAGTCACTAGTTGATGAGGACTTATTATTCAACAATGATCTGCACCTGATGGTGCTGCCATGGACGTCCAAGATGGTTTAGCTACACTAGATGAGTTTGAATTACAATATAGCCATAACAACTTACAATTTGAAACAGATATGGTATTTTATCAAGACTATATTTGGCTAAGAAAATTGGCTACTTATATTTGTTGGTCTTAGACTGAATATGAGAGAGCTAGGAGTGGAGAGAATGATAGAAAGAGCTAATTGAGTGAGTGACAAAAGTCCCCTTTCATCTTTCCACTCTCTCCATTTTTATACGAGAGGTTTGTAGGAGGGAAATTTTCATTAACCTCCATGGCGGAGTTTGTATTTACAATAGCGTTTCTAGAGGCTACAAATGGACACTAAATATTATCTCAAAAACCCCTTACGCTAAGTAATTGGACCCTTAAACACTAATTAATGGGGTTCCTAATATATGATACCTCCAATGATAGCCCCTTGGTTATTTGGTTTTGATCTGATATAATGGACCCAAAGCTTCATCGCGCGCTCTGCAAGCCTAAGCGTGGAAACACGGTGAAGATGTGGATGAGCCACTCCATCTAAAATGACACTATGCTCATGCAACACTATGCGTTGCACCGCTCGACACTGGCGAGGCAGATGATGTGGGTGGGCCACTCCAACTAAAATGACACTATGCTCTTTCAACACTAATGAGGCGGACAGTGAGTGAGCAAGTTGGTGTTCTAGCTATTCTATAATGACTAGCTCTACATCGACAAATTAAAGCACACACACCACTCAATGCTGACAAAGTGGACAATGTGCAGGTAGGCAAAGCTGATGGCCTAGCTAGGCTACATCGAGTCACTAGTTGATGAGGACTTATTATTAAACATTGATCTGCACCTGATGGTGCTGCCATGAACATCCAAGATGGTTTAGTTACACTAGATGAGTTTGAATTACAATATAGCCATAACAACTTACAATTTGAAACATATATGGTATTTTATCAGACTATATTTGGTTAAGAAAATTGGCTCCTTATATTTGTTGGTCTTAGACTGAATATGAGAGAGCTAGGAGTGGAGAGAATGATAGAAAGAGCCAATTGAGTGGTAACGAAAGTCCCCTTTCATCTTTCCACACTCCATTTTTATAAGAGAGGTTCGTAGGAGGGGAAGTTTTCATTAACCTCCATAACGGAGTTTGTGTTTACAATAGCATTTCTAGAGGCTATAAATGGACCCTAAATATTATCTCAAAAACCCCTTACGCTAAGTAATTTTACATGATTGAAAACCTTCCACATAGGCTATTTGCTTTGTATTGAGTGTTGTTATTGACATTTGTCGAGAGATTTTTCATACTCCTAAGATGAAGATCACACGCACGCCACATATATTTTTGCTGCTTCTACACTGGAAGTAAGCATAAACAAGCTATCCATTTGCCATCAAAATAAATTGTTCCATGGTCTAAATTTTTAGTATCTCTCTCCATTATGATTTATTAGATGAGACACAAGAGGGCTAGGCAAAGTATATATATATATATATATATATATATATATATATATATATATAGAAGGACACATGAAAGTCCTTAGTGAAAAAATGCTAGCTGTTGGCGGTCCTTAACGACGATTTTATACCACCAATAATAACCCAAAAAGGGAGAACTATATGCTTCTACACACGTTTATATTTATTATTGACCCAATTCCACTTGTACTTGGAGAATTATCATTCTGCATGAACATACACCAAGTGCAAGGTATTTCACTCAGAAATACGCTTCCTAGAAGGCGTAGAATCAAGGAAGAGGGAAGAAGCCCACCTACCATGCAAACTTGGGCCAACCACCAATATATCCATGGCCTAGGCCTACACATTAACTCAAGAAGTGGAAGCTCTAAACCAAGTCCAACTCCAACTCGGGCTACAGGAGTAGGCCCGAGTAATTTGGCCATAACTCACTCATCCGAACTCTATTTTGGCCCATCCACCAGGTGTTGAAAAGCTAACGACGAGGCCCACGCACCTGCAAAAGATGAGGCTCAGCCAAGCCAAAAGTCTGGCGCGCGCCAGGGGAGGGGCGCGCTCCCCAATCCTGTCAGATCTCGGGCCCAGCTTTGTTTGGAAGGTGCATAGGCGGTTCCTTAAGGAGGTTTCAGGGTGTTTCCTAATTTACCAGCGCCGTACCATCCTAGTTGAGCTATAAATAGATGGGAGGAGGCACAAACCTACACACACCACACAAGAAGAGCCTCTCTCCCTCACTTCTATTCTCTTTAGTAGTTTTAGGATGTAGTAGTAGGAGTTTGGCATGGAGCCTTGTAAGGAGATCAAGGATCTCTAGAAGGATGAGCTTTGGTATAAATACTTTGAAGAATCCTTCTATGTTCTTGTTCTCATTTTATCAATATAGTTATGTTCTAGAATTAGAGCTAAGTTCTCGCTTGCATAGAACTTTATGCTAAATCTATCATACATACATGTTTAGACCTAGAACTATGTTGAGGTGATGGGTTCTACTCTAATTTAGTCTTGGTCAAAGTTGGTTTGCGGGATCGTCGTTTGTCCTTGTGGCGGGTGCTCTAGTAGAAGGACCCCGGGAACGGGTAAGCCTTGTCGGCACGCTAGAGTAGTAGTCGATAGCTTAGATGTGGTGTCTAGGCTAGAGCTACCTTTGTTTGCCTCGTTCTCGTATGGTTGAGGTGGTAGGCGGCAGGGAGTGACCTTGTCCCGTCTGTCCTTTGTAATCCCCCATGTCTAGGTTCAGCGTAGAGCTATAGGCTGGAGGTACCTGGCAGACTAGGTATAAGCCGGTGCCCGAAGTAGATCAGCTGCGGTCAGGCTATCTTACCTTAAAATCTCTGACCCTATATAATAAGCATGTGTTTGTATGATCATCTGCTTCTAAACATAACTATCTAGGAATGCCTGCTCCAGTTTAGGTTTCCTTTATTCTTTTTTTATCTTTATCCTTGAGTTTGGCTCAAGTGTGTGTGTCAAGTTATCCTATCTACCTATAATGTTTACCCCTGTTATGAACATGGGTCTATTATGCATTCATGTTATATTGTCCATGTCCCTCTTATAAACCATGCCTTCCTTTGGGAAAATATAAATAACGATACCCTGAATACTTCCGGGTGAAATGCTACAACGATATTTCCATGCGCTTGTGGACTTATTCTGTAAACGTTGCAGAATACCTACCGGTGTTTCTAGTGACATTGCCAAGGACTTTGCAATCCTGGTGATTACGCTAAGAAACGCCAACACTAGCCATGTCTCAATAGAAATAGAGAGAGATCTTATCAAATAAAAGAGCATATCAGTCCACCATATTTCCACACACTTGCACATTTTGATCTGGGGTTATGACACTTCTCTCCGATAGTCCGAGCTTTGACTTTACAATATATATAGAGTAAGTATGCTATTTCTATTCATTCCTACCTTGAGCTCCACATAAGACTTTAGAAGTAGAATGGAAGGCAATTTTACTATGTGCCTTGGTGAGGAATCATACACCATTTGAGCGACATGAGAGTACCATATGAGGAACATTAAGTTTTTTTTGAAAAATATTACAAAACCTCAGGTATGAAATTTGCAAGGAACAAGAAAATGAGTGCTCAAGTCTAACTGTTCTGTCTCTGAACCACCCAAGACTAAGGAAAGGCCATAAGCCCCATGAAGGACTAAGGTAATATGGGTGAGTTTTTCATAGCTAAATTTTCCATGCCTAAGTGAAATATTTTGTTACATACATGGTACTCTTGAAATGTGAACATTGTAGCAACTCCATCCACCGAGACTAAGTTTAATTATTTGCTTAGGATAAGCAAAGTTTAAGCTTGGGGGATCTTATTGATGGTGGATATGCCATAAAAATCCACTTCAAAACACTGTCAACAGTCTTGGAAACAAACAAAGAATAACATGACATAGACATATTTTATCAATAAAGGATGGCCCTCCTCCCAAAAATGCACCGCGGGTGTAGCGCCTACAGCGGCCGTGTGGCAAAGCACCCCTATGGTGCTGACTACAATCACGATAAGGTGGACTGTGAATGAATATTGATGCATCTCTAGAGCACAATTAGATGTGGAGTCAAAGTACCTTTTCCTGGTTGAATCTAGATCGGTGACTATGAGTAGGGGTGGGGCTTTGCTCCATGAGGAAGAGAGGATGTGAGGAACAATGTATTGTTGTGTTTTTTCTTCTCAAATTAGATTAGATCTATTATTCGGTGTACGTGGTTAGGGTCCATTGTTTTAGTGATCTACTATTTTTATTAGGTTTCTTCTCCGTTTGTTTATCTTTCCACTATAATAATTAGGGTTAGGTTTTGGTTGGCCGCTTCGATGTCTTCGATCTGGTTTCTTGCTTCATACCAGATCGTCGGTGGTTGCGTCATCATCTTCGGTGATGGAATGCTCCTGAGATCAAGGTATTTTGGAATAATTCTTCTCGAGGAGGAATTGGACCAATTTTTCTCCTTCTATGAGATTGTTTTTTCGGCCGCCGGTGCTACTGGTGGCAGTGGATCTATCCTTCCAGTTGCCGGTGGTGATGTTAGCAACGTCAGATCTTTTGTTCAGTTCAACCTTCAGAAGATACAGCCGATGTGCACTCGGCGCCCTTTACCCCCTTCAATGGTCAAGCATATTGCGCCTCTTATACGGTCTCCATGCTCGTGGAGTCTTCTGTTGGTAGGGACTGTGGTTCTCAGGTCCAGATCTGGTGTACTCCCATGGTCGCGATGGAGTTTCCTGAAGAGTATGCAGTCGGACACGAGAAATATGAAGATTCAATACCTAGTGGTGTGCTTTAATGTAATTTTATTTTATATTGAGGTCTCAGTTGTAAAAAGGGTTTTAATTTAATGAATGTCAGTCCCTTTCTCAAAAAAAATGGTTTCACTTGTACTCTTAGTATTTGGATGTAGGAATAATCAAATTGGAAGAAAATGGGCACCTAGACCCACCATAGGGGGGTCAGCTGACCCACCATGGGGAGGTCCAGGGCCTGGTGACGTGGCACGATCCATGTGAAGCCTGACCAAGTCAATTTCCACCCTTAGATCCCATTTGTGCTTTCAATCAAGGGTGAGAGATGAAAATACATGGATTCATGGGCCCGTAAAGAATAATTTGACGTGTAGCAAAACATGAGAACCATACAATGACATGTGGGGACACCAGAGGAAGGCCACAGGGGTCCACCCTTTCAGTGAGGGGTCGGCCGACCCCCTCACTGTGGGCCCCGGTCTCTAGCATCACTCCACCGCCTTCCTGCATGCCTCCATGCACTGTGTTCGATCCTAGACTTTCATCTGCGTCAGTTCCAATGGCGGTTTATCCAAGGGCGGTGAGATGGGGAGCACACGGATCGTTGGCGTGGCACCCCCTCTACTCCCCCTATAAATAGAGGCTGCATCCGCCCTCTCAAGATATGATCCAATTCATGATTCATTCATGATCCAAGTGAGATACAAGTGATTGTAGTATAGTTGTAGTGTAGTCTAGTGTGGGAGTTAGAGTTGAGTCGAGCGAAGCTCGGGGTCTCTAGAGTTGTCTTCTGGAGAGTTTGGTATTGCTCTAGTATCTTTCTCTTGTAAGACTTTTACTTATTTAAAATAGTATTCTTCTTCTACTTTTCTGAGTATTTACTTTGTGTAATATTATTCTTGCAATAGTATTGTAGTGCTCTATCTTGTCTTATAGTAGTTACACACTAGATTGTGATCCTGTAAACAATTCCTTGGTTGTTTACCATCGCTCGTAACAAGGTGCTCTAGTTGTATCGTATATTCAACTAGAGTAGTGAGAGTTAGTGTAAGCATGGTGCTTAGGCTAAGTCTTACCTTTGGTTGTCGCTGGTCCGCATAGACAGTTCGTGGGCACACTCCCGAGAGGTGACAAGTCTTGGGCGGCATTAGGGTTTTCTCACCGTGTTTGGGCTAGTTCTTAAAAGGCAAGCCATTTACTAAGAGTATAGTCGCTTTAGTAGGGGTTCTGTCTCCTGCTTTCTCGTCTATCCCTAGTAGCCAAGTAGTAAGGTAGCAATCCTAGTTGTTTCCACTGTTTGATTAGATTAGAGCATGGAAGTAGAATTAGAACCACATGAACCTTTCTCACTCGTTGTCCTCCCACCTAGCTATACTGCACTAGTTATCTTTTAGTTATCTCAAGTAGTTATCTTTGAATCATCATCTTCCTTCTACCTTTCATTATCCCCCTCTACACTGGTTGTTACTAAGTTGAGATAGGATCTCTTTCTTACAAGCATTTATAGCTACCGCTTTCTCTTGGGATAAAATAAATTATGATACCTTGGAATACTCTCGGGTGAAGTGCTACAGTGGTATATTCTGTGCGCTTGCGGAATCATCCAATAGTTATAAGAATTGCCAACAGCCGCCCCTCCTCTCCCTCTCTATCACGACGCTGTCGCTCCTTCTCTTGGCTCCATCGTTGAGCACGACGTCGCTCCCTCACCTGTATCCGATGGTCGCGGGCGGCGATGAGCCCGAATCCGGTGGCCGCAGGCAAGGAGGAGCTCGGATCCACCACCGCCGGCTCCCCGCCGTGTTCTTTTTGGTTGATTCAGTGCCGAGCTCCTGCCTCCCTGTCACGCGCCGCCGCCTCCCGGCTGACCGCTTTCGACCACCTCTGTTACCGTCAAGCACTGCTGAGCGCCTCCCACCCCGCCTACTGTCATCGGGCCCACCACTACAAACAGGGCCGGGAAGCGCACGGAAGGGGGCGGACGCGAAGCAGCAGGGCCGGGAGACGCGTGACGGGGGTCGTTGCAGAGGAGCAAGGCTCGCGCGCCCACCGACAGTGCGGCAGCGGGGGCACCATGCTCCATCGCCAGCGTCCTGGTGCTGCTCCATCGCCTCCTCCGAGCCCACCACTGCGTCGCCAAACAATTGTGTTGTGGAGAGTGTGGGGGTATAGACCCGTATACCCTCATGGACCACCTTTGAGCCCGTTCAAGATGGTTGCCCAGTTTAGAAGATGAAGACGTGCGGCACACGATGTGTACCGCACGGTTTTAGTACCAAATATGCTACTTTGCTCGTAACTCTGTCCCTTCAGAATATATAAGAAGGGGGCAAGGGTCCTCTAGCAGAACACATCTCAATACAGAATAGATTTCTATGATCTTTCTTGTAACCCAGATCTCCGCGATTTGGGGCATATAATCCCTCATTATACTCCGGTACTCATCAATACAGCAACAGAGACGCAGGACGTAGGGTATTACGCACCTCGCGGCCCGAACCTGGATAAACCCTGGTTGTTTGTCTTGCGTTTCATATCTGGTTCGTTGGTCTTAGTACACCCTCACCGCTCATCTGCTACTTTGGGGAGCCCCGTGGTGGACTGCCGAGTATATTTCATCGACAGAGAGTGACACAAGGCAGTTTTCCTTCCCGCTCGTTTGGTACCGAAAATGGCTGCCGCGTTTGCCTCTGCTGTTGGAGCTTGTTTTAAGAAGGCAAAAAAACTGTGCACAAGCTATTTTGTGTTTTACGTTCGCTGTTGGAGAAAGTCTAATGTTGTGCTAATTCCAAACCCTGTCTTCCTCTGCTTGGACCGCAGAATCACGTGCAACTGCCAGAATCCCCGTCTGCCACTTGCTTGGAGTCACGCGCACCTTTGCGGCGATGACAGGTTGGCACACAATGACAGAATTTGCAGCGGCGACAGCGCAATGGTGAGCCCAGGTGTGGCAAAGGCAAGTGGTGGCATGGCAACGATGAGCCTAGGAGCAGCAACGACAGCGGTGGGATGCGATATAGTGGCGTCGTGCTTAGAGGAGGCGGCGTGCAGTGCGCGATTATGCGTTTGAGCACCGTGCATCGGTGCCAGTTGGCATGGCCTCGCTCTTCGAGCTAGGGCCGATACAGGCACTAGCATGGTACAGTTCAAGGGCCATAGTGTTGTGCCTGGCCATGACCTCGGCGCGGCGACATGACATGGCACGACAGCACCGTCATGCCTGATAGCGCCATGCCATGGTTGCATGGGTTTTGAATTTTGATGAAAAAACCATGTATTTTGCATAGTTTTTACCATTGAAACTGCCCTTTATGTCAAGTTGTTGTTATAAGAAAATTAGAGGAATGAAATGACGAGGCAGGGACGCGACCTGGGGTGAAAACCAAACGCGGGGACCAAGAAGAAAAATTGAAGAGAACCATCACGTGTACGAGAGTGTGTATTATAGTGAACCGTGTAGGTAGCATGGTTTGTGCGTTTTTTTTACTTATTCTCTATTTTGAGACCAGCCATTGGATGAAACATTTCACAACACAGTTTTTCTTGACTTACCGACCAACAGGACCAAATTAGATAATGCCAGCAAGTGGCTCAACCTTTCCCTCTTCAGTCATTGAACTTGTATCTTGTTATATGAGGTGGTTGTAACCTTCCATCACCTTTGATTCTTCCTCAACCTTTTGCCCTCCAGCTCAAGTTTCTTTGCCTCCATGAAACAACTAGGTGAATGTTTGTCTTCTCTGTAAAAAAAAAAAAGTTTACAAAGCCATTCAGTTTCAAAATGGTGCACATATATTACATGCTGCTAATTCAGTTGACTGCTATTTTTTTTCAAAAAAATGGTTCACAAAGCCATTCACTTTCCTCATTTTCAGAGCTTCACAAGAAGCTATTATCTGAACAGTAACAAATATGCTATTATCTAGTGAAAAATTGTGATCAATGTGACTGCAACATGACTTCGCATGCATAATTTGATGGTCAGCTACTTTGCTCCCGTTGCTGTTGCCTGCTGAAATGAGTTGCTGAAAAAAAATCCTACTGCAGGCAATAGATGTAGCAACAACTGCTGCAAAACGAAAACAAAAAGCAAGCTGCTATGCTGTTTTTCATAATTTGAACTAAAGCACTGAAAATCGATGCAGCTGAACAACAACTGATCTGTATTCTGTTGTAGCGCTCAGTCTGCAGGATTGAGTTCAGAACAGAGAAATGTCTGCGCTCCAAATAGATTCAGGCAAAGGTTGTATCAATAATTAGCCATATTATCCAAATAATGTCTGCGCTCTATGACCATTTATCAGACAACTGAATCAATAATCCACATGTACCCATTGACCTTATGTGGCATCGAAGTCTTTGAGGCCATGAGGATACGGAATGATGATGCAATCGATGTAAACTGTGAACAAGCGAGTTTTATTAAACAATGGATATGGATGTAAGGTAGTAAACTGAAAAGTTACAGTAGCATTTACAGACAATGGGAGCACTACTTTTACATTAATATAATAAAATTTATTCTAAGAATTAATTAAGCAACGCAATCATTTAGGCAAACAAGCAGCTGAGAGTTGAGTCATGCGTGTTCCCATTGTACGTAGTGTCTTCGTTCACCAGACGCGTCCATTTGGTTCCTCCACGTCGCCCAAAGTTCTTGACCTGCATTACATTGGGCAAGGCCATCCTGTTCATCATCCGATCCTGCCCGGTCGGAGCAGAGAAATCGCGGGAGAATAACCTGTCGTCAGATGCGCCAGTAGTCGTCTGCCTCGCGTCGTCAGGGTTGTCCTGGAAGAAGCATCCTTTGTGGTAGTATCTGGAGATGTATTTCTTGCCGAGTTGTTGGTGCTCGCTGTCGAAACGACGACGTCGTCTGCTCATCGCCATGCTGCAATCGGCCTCCTCCGTTTCCTCCTCTCGGCGAGCCCTCTTGATCCTTGCTAGTTCTCGACGTTTCCATGACTCGTACTCCACGGCGGCTTCAGCTTCGATAATGATGTTGTCGTCGTCGGCCGCCGCCGCCTGCAGCAGCAGTTCTTGTGCACGTATAGCTTGGACACGTATCCGCCGTGTCTCAGCCTTCCTATCCAGCAGAAGCTCCTCCTCAACCCGCTTGGCCTCCTCCTCCTCGAAACGCTGGCTATCCGCGGCGGTGTTCCGCTGCGACTTTGGGACAAAACCGACTGCTACTGGCGGCGCCGTCTGCTCATCTTCCTCCTCCTCCGACGAGGAGTCTGTCTCGGTCTCGTACTCGGATTCCGCCGGCCCGACCACGTCGTCGTCCTCCTCCCTTATCCTCTTCCTTCGTTCGTCTTCCAAAGCCGCCGCCTCCTTCTCCTCCTCCTCCTCGACGTCATCGTCATCCACCTGCATCTCGCTCGGAACAATCTCGTCTGCAGATACCACCGTCGTGCTCGTCGACACAATCTCTGCCGGCCGCCGTGCACGGCGACGATGATGATCCTGTCCCGTCCTGCAGGCGCCCGCCACCAGCTCAATGTCCTCGTCGTCGGCAGCCTCGTGCGTCCATGTGGGCGCCTTCCCTGGCCAATAGCGCTTCACGTTCCTCCGGCAATTCATCGTCGTCTGGCCGCGTCCGCGTGCCGCCATGCTTCTGACCGACGATGTGCTTGTGCCGGTCTTTGGTTCTTCGCCCTTGGTCCTTGGATGATTGGATCAGCATCAGTGCATCAGGTCGCTGCTTATAAAGAGATCCATCTACCGCCTCATCTTAATTCCGACTCCGACTCCAGTTCCCACCCAGACCCGACCGAGTTGGAATCCAAGTTGACGAGGGACCCACCGACTGATCCACAGTATCTAACGGCGTGAGTCTAACGGCCACCAATCAGCGAACCAGCAGGCCGAAACAGACGGTCCGGCGGGCCGACGAACAGAAGAGAAGATGGAAACAAGCCAGAGCAGCCTCACGGCCCGCACCAGCACAAAGTTGGGCCAGGTTCGATCGGGTCAGGGCCCACAAAGCAGTGCCTGGCTGACGAACCGGTCGCCATGCATGAAAGTTGCACCGTCTTTTTTTTTATAATAAAAGGAAGCTGCACCGGTTATTGTATTAACTGTGGATTATTGAGTTGGTTATTTGGCCACTTGTATTAGCTTTCGATTATTTTTGCGCACCTCTAAAAATCCATTTTACATGTCTATATATTTTATAAAGAAAAACTTTGCAAATATCTTTCTATAGGTGTGAAATGACTTAGGACTCATTTGGATCCCAGGAATTGAATTGGTATCTTGTAAAAAAAACCGAATTGTTACTATAAACTATAGAATTTGAGATTCCACGATTTTACAAAGTTCACGTAAGCCTATTTAATTCATAGGATGAGAGATAAAAATGAATTCACAAATTTTTCTTTATACTTCAAATTCAATTCTTGTAATTCCGGAGAGCCAAACGGCCCTTATTGTAATTGTGAAATAGCACTTGCATGCCAACAGATGCATGTGATTTGCACGGATAGACAAGGGACGAGTTCCTTTCAAAGTCAACGGGATCATCACACGTCTTTTTCGGGAAAAGAAAGAAAGCCAGAAGGAAAGACGAAAAAAAGGACCAAAATGGAAAACGTGTTAGGGACAAAAAGGGGACCGGTAGGCAAAGCGTGTTAGGGGGAAATGTCCACACCTTATCATACTCATGATGATGATGATCATCATATTGTTCCCCTGCCCTGC
Organism: Bothriochloa decipiens; assembly: GCA_023333625.1. Lineage (NCBI taxonomy): Eukaryota > Viridiplantae > Streptophyta > Magnoliopsida > Poales > Poaceae > Bothriochloa > Bothriochloa decipiens. Next base: position 43,070,284 of record CM041644.1, on the reverse strand, counting down.
ACCAAGGATATATTCTCATCAATTCAGTCCCCTCTTCTGTTCTTGACTTCTTATCTAGAACACGCAAGTCAACGGCGCAAATTGGAGAGCAGTAGCCATATCTTGTTGGGGAATCATTTACCGACGACTACCACCTTCTCTCTCTAATATATAATTGTGAAAATTTTTACACCAAAGTTCTGTTCGTCAGGCCAGGCCATCATCATAATAAAAAAAATAATATCCGCCAGCCAATAATACATAATATAAATATAATAAAGTATCTCAAAACTCCCAGGCAATCACGTTCATGTATCTATTCCCTATAAAGAAAGTTCCAACCCGACCAAAACTTCCAATCCGTATAGGACTCAACTTCTAGTCCGTATTGGACTCATGTCCTTATCTTTAAACTTTCAGTCCTTTAAACAACAGAAAAATTTCTCCAAAACAATTTCATGGATATCAACGACCAGCGTCGGCTGCCGAGTCCGCCCCTTGCGACGCGATCTGGGGCCAGCGCCGGCCAGCAAGCCATCCTCGCCGCCACGTCTGGATCTCTATACGTTGATGCCTGTCAAGATGTCCACACCAGAGGTCAAGATGTCCACAATGAAGCTGGCATAGAGGAAACTGAAAACCTAAAAACAGAATTGCATCGAGGTAAATTTACTTCAATATATTGCTTTAATGTTTTTCTCTATTGTATTCATAGAAAATATCACATTGTTCTTATTATTCATGGAAAATATCATATTGTTTTTGATGAAAATATAATATCACATTGTTCTCAGAAGATGCATTAATGGATGCTAAGGAAAAAAAGAAAAAGAGATAGAGAGCGGTATGCTAAGATGACAAATGAAAAAAGCAGGAAAGACTTAAAAGGCTTCGTGAAGCCTATCATGAAAAGAAAAAAAATAAAGAGTCCCTCAACAGTCCCGCACCTGGATCTACCATCACAGGGCAAGCCCGGCTAACAGAAGGTGATATTAAATATTGTTTTTTCTTTTCTCTATTACATTAATGCAAAATATCACATTGTACTTACTATACATTCTTTTGCTCTATAGATCCAAATAAATCAAAAAACAATAAGGGAAATAATCCATTAGGGTCAGAAGATCCAGTAATGGACGCCAAGGAAAAGAAAAGGAAAAGAGATAGAGAGAGGAAACATGAAGAGTATGCACATATGCAACCAGAACAAAAGGCAGCTAGAATTCAGAAAATTACAAAAAACAAAGAGTTGAAGCGTAGAGCACAAACCAAAAATTCAATCGCCTTGGATAACCCTGCATATACAGAACCAGACATGGAGGTTAGAACATCAACCTTTGATTTAAATGAAAGGAAGCATGTGACTCCAGGAGAAAGACAAACATTACTACACCGTCGCAACGAAGAATTCATAAGAAAAATAGGAAATGTTGTTGTATCATCAAAAGAAGGGACATCCAAAATGAGAAATGGAGATGACGACGGGGAGCGTCCATATTTACAAGAGGCCATCATTAATGGTAACACTGTAATTATACGATACTTCTAACGCCACAAGACAAATTACGAGCTCATATAAAACTAACCATGGTTCTTTGACAGATATTTCCGCTTCGATGTGTCCAGCCACCACAAGCAAAGATGGAACACAAACAGCCTACAGTAAAGATCACGGTAAGTATATCGAGTTATCTCTACCTAATAATAAACCGTGAAAATTTCTATCTGCCCTTTTTTTCTTTAGCTCGTTTTCTACCCACGGCTCCGCCTTGCTCTGTTCTCCAATCTCAGTTTGTATATAATTAGGACACAGAAGAAAACCAAAAGGAAATTACGTATCTATCTCTACCTCTGGCAAAAAGAAGGAAACAAGAACTAGGCAAAGATCCAATTCGAATTGAAAAAGAGCTCTACATCGAATACAACCAAGATTTTTCTCAGCCCTCACTGGCAAATAAATTAATTATAAATTAACTTAAAAACGGACACCGACCATACTATACAACATGGCATCAGCACCGCAACTCGTCACCAAATCAAATTCACAAATTCAAGACAAAATCATTTCTTCTGCCGACTGACACTGGAATCAAAAGAATCAACGAAAATTGGTTCCATCATACACGAATCGATCGAAGATGAAATCAGCAAAAGAATCCAATCGATCAGGTTGTGGCATCGCGCCTCTAGGCTGCGCCCATGCCGTCGCCTCTATGCTCGCTGGTCAAATCTTGTGTGTACGCCGTCTCCTCCAAGGACAGATAGATGGGGACGAGTTCACACTGCTTCCACCGCCGCTGTCTCGCAAGCTCCTGTGACCTTTCCTTCAGGACCACCATAGGGGTAGCAGCTCTGGTACTTAAGGCAGCTCATCCTCTCATGCCATGCCACCTTACAATTGACACACATGGGCTCTCCACACTTCACGCACTTTCTCAATGCCGTCGCATCATTGCATGATGATCCTTGCATTTCGCTCAAGGACATGAGGGCAGAACACTTGGGGTGTGGACAATAAATCCTTTGGCTAGGATGGATATATTCTTCCTTCACGTGTTGCGCCATCATCTGCAAATATCGTGAAGGCAGTAGCACTTTCGAACCCTCCTCCATGGTTAGCTTGGTAGTGAAATAGGGTTGTGGGAAACACGGGGTCATTCCACCAAGTAGCATAGTTTGCATATGTTTCTTCATGCAGGTGAGGCAGAAACGGTGTGAACAACCTTCAACTACATGGATTTTTGTAGTGTCAACATCGTCAAAGCAAATCATGCAACTCTCTGTTTCCTCCTTCATAGCATGGCAATCTCAACATCTAGGCCCTCTTTTGCTAGCTTCACCACACTGACTTGGCCTAGCTTATCGAGTGATATTTCACACCGCTCAAATTTCTTCCGCGCTGATAGGGCCTGATTGATCATGTCTGCAATCTTCTCCCCTGTTGGACGTGAAAGCCCAAGCATCTACAATACAAAAGAAAAGATGGAGTAAATTAGGAATGTTTGCAAGAATGCCAACTCATATGTTATTTTTGTGAAGCACACATATCTATATTATATAATATATGGAGCTAGGGTATGAGATAACATCAGTGATCAAGCATTTTAGCAGTGGAGTTTATATATACTCAAATTATTTTAACTTATTATCCAACAAGAATATTCTGACCGATCGCAGCTTAAGACTGACCGAATGAAACAAGAAAAAGCATGTAAACAACCAGCACTGAACTCTGCAACTGTGATATACAGTATTAATCAATCTAAGTCAATGCCATATACTGAAATTTCATTTGAGATTCCAATAAAAAAAAGAAATTTAAAGATACTGAAACGAAAAATGACACCCTGTAAAAGTCTAAGTAAACATATATATAACATGAAAGAAGATATATATGATCACTCAGGCTCCGTCAGTGACACTAGTCTTTCATCTTGAATTCTCATTTCATAAAAGACAATAACAATGACGTACATAGTCGCGCAGCGTCCTGTGATCAGTGATGGCCTCGACGCTGGCGATGCCCAGCCTGACGGCGGTGTGGAGGCCCTCCACGAGCGCCATCGCCTCCATCAGCACTTGGCCGTCGTCATTGTCGTCGTCGTCATCGTGCCCGCCGGCCACGAACCCCAGCGCGGGCTTGTGTCCCCTGAGCACAACCTCTCCCTGCGGTGTGTACACGGCCACCGCCAGCACCGGCACGCCAGGATCCACGTCACCAGCAAGGCCGCCGGCCACCTCATCGTCGGTCACCATGCGCCCCTTGCAGAAGACACGGAAGATCGAGGACGAGGCAGCAGCATTGGCAGAGGAAGGGAAGGGATGGACGCGCAAGGGGTCTCGGCCGCGTACAGTCACCGCGCCGGCGGCCATCGTCACAGTTGGAGTGGGGAAAGAATGGCAAGGGTTTTGTTTCCTATATAAGAACCGCTGAACTGGGCCGGGTTGGGTTAATATCCATGCGGGCCTTGAGATAGAGAACAATATACCATATATAGTTATAATAAATAACATGCGATGGCAGTGCCGGTGGTGGTAGCACATTACGGCAACAGCGCGTAATCAGATAGGACTCGCGGAGGAGCGGTATCGGCGGTGAACAGTCTCGTCATTTGATTTCGTTATTACATTTTGCGAATGAACCATTTGGTTTATTTGGTTCCTACGCGTCGCCCAAAGTTTCTGACTTGTATGACCATGGCCAAGGCTGAATAACACGTCGTCACATGCACCACCAGTCGTTTGCCTCCAGTCGTCGTCAGGGTTGTCCTGGAAGAAACATCCTAGTACCTGCAAACATATTTCTTGTTGAGCGGAGTCGTCGCAGGAGTATTGGGAGGGCCGGCGATGAGTTCCCGGTGGTGCTCGTCGTCGTCATCGCCATGCTGCTATATATCCTCTTCCTTTTTCTCCTCTCGTCGAGCCCTCTTGGTCCTTGCTAATTCTCGACGCTTCCATGACTCGTACTCCACGGCGGCTTCACTTTCATCATCGTCATCTACGCTGATAATTACGGTGTCGTCAGCCATCGTCGCCTGTTGCAGCGGCTCTTGTGCACGTATGTCTTGGACGAGTATCCGCCGTGTCTCAACCTTCCTATCCAGCAGCCTCTGGTTCGCCAGCTCGTCAGCTTGCTTCTCCTCCTCCTCCTTGAGCCGCTCGATCTTCCAAAACTGCCGCCTCCTCCTCGCTGGCGTCGTTCACCTGCATCATCTGGCTCGGAATAATCTCCTCTGATGGTACCATTGAAGTCGTCCATACAATCTCTGGCGCCGGCCGTGCACGGCGGCAACGAGGCACAGGCTGAGGCGCCGGCCGTGCACGGCAACGATGATCCCGTCCCTTCCCGCAGGTGCGCACCTCGTCAATGTCGTCGTCGTCTTGCACCCACCAGGGCACCCTCCCTGGCCAGTAGCGCTCCACTTTACTCAGACGAGGATCCGTCATCATCTGGCCGCGTGCCGCCATGCTGCTACTACGCACGAAGTGTACCGCCTTCTCCTCGCAGAGGCGCAAACATATATGAACTGCCCCCGGCCGCCCTCTCTGCTCTGCCCTATGTATCCTTCCGGCTCCGGTTCCACTCCGACACGATCGAGCTGGAATCGAACTTGACTACTCGGCGGCGCGGGGCGAACACAAGAGAAGAAAGGGCCAGGCGAAATTGTTATCCTTCTGTCAGCAAACAAGAGCAAGGTTGGTCAGGCGATAAGGAGCACAATGGAGAAGATTAGGACGGAGTTGATGGGGGATGGCCATGACTACTACTCATCAAAGTTCTCTAAATGCACAAGGATCATCAGACATCCAAGACGTCACTCGGTCCGTAATGACGTACATCACTTTCCTGTGGGCTGATTACAAGTCATTGCATGCAGCTAGCTATACATGCTAAGTATGTGCCTCATATTGAAAACTTACCACCTTTGGAAAGCATCATCGTAGAGATGGTGTCTTGTCTAGTTATTCTTGCTCAACAACTTATACTACATCCAGCAGCAAGTCAATTCTCTCCAAGCACGCAGGGTACTAGCTCTCGATCTCACTCACAAAGTCGAAGGCCATGTGGAGAGATATGTACAACTATCATGGGCACTGCCGTTGTCATGCCTGTTCAATCCTGCGCCTCTTTGCTTTGGGAAAAACTACTACTCGCTGTTCAAGTTCGAGTCTGAATTTCAGAAAATCTACACCACCCAAAAGCAATGGAAGGTCCCTGATCCATCGCTGAGGATAAGGCTACGCAAAGCCATCACCGACAAAATCATTCCAGGCTATACAGAATACCTAGAGGATAACAAAGTCACCAGCCCAAAATTCACTCCCCAGGAGCTCAAAGAGATGCTGCGAGAGCTATTTGAAGGATGACGAATACAGAGTGCCACACAATACAAGTCACCATACATAAATTAGTATTTCCACTTGTGTTGGGCTTTCCGATGAAATGTAACTGTACCTTCATATGACTTGATCACAGTCGATAATTGAACCTGAAGCATTGTAATAAGACTTAATATAGCAAATTGTATGTAATCCTTCTCATTCCCTCGCTACCTCATATTTGACATAAACGTGGAACAGCTTGTATGTGCGCCTTTTTCCTTGCAAAAAGCTTGTACTAATACCACTGATATGATATTTATGTGTGTGTGGGTTGTCAATTTCTCTATCCTGATTTGGAATGTCTTTCCAGAGATTTGATTCTAGTTCGGATTTCGAATTTTTTACAGACCAAGGAACATAGCACGTTTTTCATTAAGAAGAGAAGTGAATTACATTTTTTTAATAAACAGGAGGGGAAATCCCCTACTGGACTTTATTGAAACAAAACGAACAACAGCTTACAACATAGTCTCAAGAAACAAAAAAGGAATGAAAGAAAAATTACAGATGAGATTGTAGCCATGATTCTAACAAAGGACGAATATCTGTCTTTTCTCTTAGCATAACTAGAGCAAACTCTCTTCGGAAAGTATCCTTGCAGTGACGAAGAGTGTGAGGGATGCCCCGGAAAATCACATCATTGCACATCATCCAAATTGCCCAAGCCATTGTTACTGACTTCCATGAAGAAGGCTACTCGAAGCTGATCTCTGAAGCTTGACACAATCAATGCAGTGTCAGAGGTAGAGAAGTGAATTACATAACATAGCTATAAGAGAACTCTTGTAGCACAGATTACAAACCACCAAGCTAGCGGTGAGAGACCTGAAATAAACATAGAAAAAAGTCTACTTAATCCCATCAACCAGTGATTGTTGTCTACTTCACCTCGTCACTTATAAAAGTATTGTACCCCTCAAATTATTGAAAACGTTTAAATAACCTGAGAAAGTTTTGAAGATGGTTCTGCTAACGTGATAATTTTTTTAAAAAAAACTATATAACCTCCTAACTTATCAAAGCCAGCTTGTGTGGCGGAAAAAAATCTATATTATCTCCTGACATATCAAGGCCCGTGAGTCGGGTTTATAAGGCCCATTCGCTGGCTTTAGTTGTGCGTGGATGACGCAACTTCGTTTTTGCCTCAACGCCATTCCATGCTGATGCTCATGTTTCTTCTTCTTCTCTCCCAATGAACGAAGCCAACCAGTCGGCAGAAGCTCATGGCACATCTAGTGGAGATTCCTATCTCCATCACGCACTGCAGCCAGCTCAAGGACAACCTGTTACAATCATAAGCGTCGTGTTCCAGAGGAAGAAAAAGTCATAACGCGTCTTGGAAAAATCCCCGGGAATGTTAGCCAAAGCGTGGTAGGAAAACCAACCTCCGCTTTCCTGACCAGCACCAAGATATTCCATGCACTGTCGTCCGCTCTTCAGTTCTTGCCCAGAACACGCAAAACTACTTATGTCAGCTCAACTTCGTCGACCGGGATCGGAGGTTGTTGGCCTCTGCAGATCTCTCTAGTTGCTGCGGCGCCATCATGGAGCGTTGGAATGGTGGCCGCGGGTCTTCTTGGAGCTCCTACCGCCAGGAGATTGCTGGATCCAACGTTACCAGCTCCTCAGGTACCATAGTCTCTAGAATCTCTACTGCCTACGCATCTAGCGGCTCTCGCTTCTCCACTTTCTCAATGGAGGCGGCCATGCACTTTGACTCCTTGGGGGTCCACGGGGAAGTCAACGGCGACAACTTCCGGGACTGGCAATAAGCTGAGGAGGAGCGCATCACAAGCCTGGTCCAGGAATTCTTCCGTGCGCCCTCGGTGAATTGCATCATCAAACGCGGTGACATGAGTGTAGTGGAGAGATGGCTCAAGAAGCTGGGCGTCGGATGGGTTATCAGCCTCCATGATGATCCATCATGTGCAGTGGAGGAAGAGCAACTCCATCGCCATGCACGGACCTGGATCCGGGCTCTCCACCAAATGGAGAAAACCATCCGTTCCGCGAGGACGTTCTTTCCGGATCGTGGCTCCGTGAGCCTGCCCAGCATTTGTGTGGAACAAGGAGAACATTTGGGTGGGAGATGTATTCTGGATCGATATCATTTGGCACTGTTTATCCACGAAACCATGTTGAAGATGCTAACTTTTGTTGACGTCCTAGTTGCTTGGGATCCCAATACGACACAAGAATTTCTTACTATGGATCGGGTTATGCAGCTACCTTTCATTAAGCTCAGTATCCTGCTTGGTGTGCACAAAGCTCTGTCCTCATACAAGATCCTAGAGCTATTTTATCAGGCAACCTCTGTCGGAGTTGAAAGGATAGAGAAGGCAATGGACAACCTACGGTCAGCTTATAAAAGCAAGGTGACTGAGGCGAGAAGGAGCACAATGGAGAAGATAAGGACGAAGTTGATGGAGGAGGGCGATGACTTGTCCGGTCAACAAGGATCATCAGACATCCACAAGGTCACCCGGTCAGTAATGACATACATCAGGTTCCTGTGGGCTAATTACTCGTCAGTGGATGCAGCTATACGTGGCGAGTATGTGCCTCGTATTGAAAACGTACGACCTTTGGACAGCATCATCATGGAGATGGTGTCTTGTCTACAAGAAAAGCTTGCCAACATATCAGATCGAGTCATCTACAGATCAAGGCCTCAGGTTCTTGTTACTGCTCAATAACTCATACTGCATCCAACAGGCACACAACCTTTTTTTTATATTCTCCCCAACCACGACAATCCAAGATAGATATCGATCTCACTCACAAAATCGAGGACCTTGTGGAGAGATATCTACAAGTATCATGGGCACCGCTACTTTCATGCCTGTTCAATCCTACGCCTCTTTGCTTGGGGAAAAACTACTCTCCATTGTCCAAGTTCGAGTCTGAATTTCAGAAAATCTACACCACCCAAAAGCACTGGAAGGTCCCAGATCCTGAGCTCAAGAGAAGGTTGCGCCAAGCCATCAGCGACAAACTCATTCCAGGCTATACAGAATACATAGAGGATAACAAAGTTACCAGGCCAAAATTCAGTCCCCAGGAGCTGAAGTCAATGCTGCAAGAGCTATTCGAAGGATGATGAATACAGAGAGTGCAACACTCAAGAAAAGCCACCATATATAGATTTCCATTTGTGTTGGTTTTCGGATGAAATGTTGTTGTAGCTTAATGACTATAATAAGGCAGACTTCCTGTGGCAACTTTTATCTTTCTCACTCCTTCGCTACCTTTTCCCTTTCAGGCTTGTACTAGCACCATTGATATTTATGTGTGGGTTTATCGGTTAGGATACACCGATTTGGAATGTCTTTCCAGTCCACATTGAATTACATGTACCTTTTTTTGAGACCACGCCTAGGCGCGTATTTCATTAAGCAGAAAGAGATTGTCTCAAAGGTACACACAAACAGCGGCAACACGGGGTTACCCAAAAACAAAAGCCCTCACCCCTCCACTCGAAATCGAATAGACGATTACATGAATAACAACTGTGCGACTGAAGGAAAGCTGACTAAAGCCGGGACAACAATGCCCCAGGTTCTTGTTACCGGCTGCACACCACAGGCTCGCCTCTTCCTGGATAGCAGAAGCAAGTACTAACGGCGACCTGGCGACCCTGTCGAAGGTGCGCGTTCCGCTCCTTCCAAATCATCCATCCAATGATGAAGAAAAGAGAGTGGAAACCTCGACGAAACAGTTTGGCCACCTCCTTTCTCACTCGAAGCCACCATTGCATTGCCACCTCCTGCTGAACCATGACCTGAAGGTGGAGCTTGCTTAACCATATGTGCCAGACCTCACTGCTAAAGCAGCAACCAAGGATGATGTAGTCCATGGTTTCCGGGGCTTGGTCACACATGACACAGTCACTAGAAGGTTGAAGACCATGCCGAAACCTCCGCTCCCATGTCCAGCACCAACCATGCATGGTTAGCCAGAAAAAGAAGCATACCCTCGGTGGCGCCGCCGTCTTCCAAAGCTGCCTCGCTCCTAGAACCAGCGACGAACCAAAGAACATGGCCCCGTAGGCCGACGCCGCAGAGTAGGTGTGATCACTGGTGAGGCGCCATACAAAGGTGTCTAGGTATGCCGAGAGCTAGACATCGTCCAGCGCATCACAAAGCTTCCCAAACTGGATCAACATCTGCATGGTAACCGCTCCCGAAATGTGTAGTACCCAAGCATCATTGTGCAAAGCTTCCGCTATCGTGCATCTCCGCTTCCTGTTGCACACCGCACTCAAGATCAACAGTGCAATGTCCTACACGGTGCAGCCATTGATCCACCTGTCAGTCCAAAAGAACGTCGACTCTCTGTTCCCCGTATGTAGTGAAACATTCTCAAATTTTTCACAAAGGGAAAATTCATAGAATGGATAATAATGTGAAAATATAAGCTATCACATTATTATACAACAGTTGATAATCAAATCCATACATCAAAACTAAATAAAGGAGTACCATAATAGGGCTTACATTATTTATTACATCGCCACATGGCGTATCATCAGAGTACCAGCATCCAGAACAGCTGCGGAAGAAGAGAACAATCCTGGAAGGATCTTCATGAACCATCTTGAGCGCAGGCACGAGACCTTCTAATCCTTATGTTTCCAACATTACTATAAGCAGGTAAATCTACACACCGCCAGATGTGTACAGGCCATGGTCAGCACCGATGAGGTTTAGTGAAAGAAACAAGGGATCTGGCGATCCTATAATTTGGTTGTGGTTTTCCTATGCATGTAGGTAATAATCATGTTTATAAACATAAGTCAGGTTTTAACACATTCCCATCCCACACACACATCCATCCACCAATCTATTCATCCCAGATCCATCTCCACATCACCACCACCATCACCATTAAGACTCACTCTCAGGTCGACCAGGCCAACTCTCGCTCGGCCGGTCTCAGCGGCCCGCAGCCCTCAGCCTGGCTCACGGCCGGAATCAACTCTCAAGGGGAGGTAGAACACTCCTCTCACTAGCCCAGTGAGCAAAACACAGGGTAGGTCCGTAGCCAATGAATCGGCATATGTATCGATCGATCAACCATAACTCTGCAGAGGTTTCATTAATCCACTAGATAACCATCATCGATGCTCATGAACATCTAGGCAGATTCTGGGGGCCTACTGCCATAGAACGATGCCATCCTACCTCTTAGCCCTGGACACCCTTAGAGTGGCTAATACTGTGAAGAGCCTCATGGTCCCATTCCCGTAGAGCATCATGACTATCTCAAAAGGTGTCACACCCGGCCCATTTGGCTCATAGTGGCCCATGTGGTTGTTATGAGATGTTGTGGAGAGTTTACTTCCACCTTGGTTGTTAAAGGTGGGATAGACCAACATATAAGGCTTCTAGAGTCCA